>JANJYQ010022877.1:0-15420 GCA_024605255.1 Rastrelliger kanagurta | reverse complement strand
CACACACACACACACACACACACACACACACACACACACACACACACACACACTGCAGGTTGCTCATTAAGTGTGCTATAGGGAGTTGTTATGTGAACCTTCCTTGTGTTGCAGTGTTGTGCTACAGAATGCGGAGGAAAGATGGGACAGTCATTGCCAGATAAATGTTCTACAGCAGGTGAAGCAGATGACTGTGCTATTATTGTCTTCCTGTCAAAAAAAGACTGAATTAGGGAAAGTACATAACTCTCCAGAGTCAACAGCAAGAGTATTGTCTAAGCAGCTGTTCCTCAGTATAGTCGGATACCTGTAGGAGGTGCAGTGTCTCAGTGGTTCACCCCACACCAAAAGAATGAGAGTTTCACCTGTTCCGTGTTTGCATGTTCCCTCTGACTTTCTGCCATGTTCGATGCATGGAAGAAGAATCCCTCCAGAAAACAACATATAAGACTTTCCAGCACAAGATGCATTACAGTCTATGCCTTTTTAATATATGTTTTGTGACCTGAATGAAGGCCAGGTTTCAAATTACATTAGGCTTGTCAAATAGATTCATTTGTGGATGCAGGAAAGTTCATTTAATGTTAGAAATTAAAATGCTCATGAAGTGGTAATTATGTTCTAATTGTTTCTAAGTTCATATACTTGATTTTCAAGGCAGTAGGCTATATGTTTTTCATGGCACAAGAATAACTAAAATGTGAATGTATCCTGAGGTTAGGTTTTGTAAATTATGTATTTTTTTCTGTCACCAAACATAATTTTGTGTTGTGAAATGAAGCTTTCTCCCACCTCCTGTCGAGTGCATATAAACAGTTGTGTCCTGTTTTGACAGTTTGTTTTAGTGAAAGCCTCTCACAGACTACCCAGCCCTGTCCCTGGTGTCTCTGAGGTCATGGATTATTCATGGGAGATGGAGGGAAATGACGCAGTCTCATTGTGTACCTCATATCCCAGCCAGCATCAACAGAGATCAGGTCAACAGAAAAAAGCACAAGACAGTGAATGATCACTGATGATGAATGTGGTTAATACAAATAATAATAATAATAATAATTCAGTAAGCCCCTTTTTTCTGTTATGTGTTCTTAGCTCACTGGTTGTTACCGTCACAGGATAGAATACACCTTGAGTCCTTCATGTAAAAGAGATTTTGATTTATTTGTCATAGCAAGGCACATATGACAGCAATTATTGAAACTGTAAAAACATGAGCATGAACCGAACAGCTATCTTTTGCTCTGCTTCCCCTGACAGACTGTCTTCCAGTAACTAAATTGACACTATTTTACAGTTATAATTGGCCATGGCAGCAAGCACTCTGAGCTGCATTGCATAAATACAAAGGTGGTTTATCATTTTGTGGATTTTCTTCGATTTGAAATGATGAAATTATCCTGTAATATTTGTAGCCTACTGGATGTTGGCAGTTTTTTGATTAAGGCAGTCAGAGCCACAATATTTTTGGATCACCCAACAATTACAACAAATGTAGCCATTGTTCACAAGGAGAGTCATAATAGTAGACAGCCCCATCATCATGTCTGATTACTGAACAGATGATTGCAGCCATTCACAAACATACATTTCCACAAAGGAATGTTTGCTTTTCTAGTTACGCCGTATGCCCATTATATGTATTAAATGCTTACTTAATGTGCGTGTTTCAGTTTAAAATTATTAGAATAGCTGTCTACACCTCCCTAGTTCAACAGCACATAAATCCTCACTATGATATTATGATATGATATTTCTTTCTTTAATTTAGGTTGTTTTTTAACTGGAAAAATACATAGGAGTGCTGCATGGATTTGAACAAAAAATGGAGAGAAAAACAGGTGGCCTTTGGTAGGCAAGTATAACAAGCTCTGACATCACTGGAGATGACCCTTTTTGAGTTGCACAAGTACAGTTCAGATTTGTCTGCCAGTATGAAAAAACCTTAAGCTGTAGAGTATTATTTTGTTCTGCTCAGAGAGGACTGAGAGAACCAATGAAAACTTTCCTTTATACAATGTTCAGTGTATTGTGCACTTTGCTAAGAAATAAAAAAGATCTGTGCTTCTAAATAAATTAACCATGGATATTACAGTTCTTGGAAATTGTTTTATTGTATTATTTTTTAGTGAGTGTATTGTAGCATGTAGTGTAGTGTCTGTCTTCATCCTTTATACCCTGATTATGACATTCTCAGCCAGCCACAGATATACAACATTCTGCCCATTTGCCTCAGGTGAAGAATTGAAGCATTTTATATGACAAATTCAAGAGTTGAGTTTCTTCTGCTTTTACTTTACCTGTGAGAGACAGTAAACTATTTTAGGAAGCTGGCTGGGTGCACAAAGCAACTTTGTGACATGATAAGAGCCCAGGATTTGCATCAACCCTTGATCAAAACCACCATGTTTCTTTGAATTGAAGTAAATTAAAAATGTATTTATTTTCTGAGAAACCATAATATTTACCAAGTATTTGTCATTTTTGGGCA
This sequence comes from Rastrelliger kanagurta, assembly GCA_024605255.1. Lineage (NCBI taxonomy): Eukaryota > Metazoa > Chordata > Actinopteri > Scombriformes > Scombridae > Rastrelliger > Rastrelliger kanagurta. Next base: position 12,932 of record JANJYQ010022877.1, on the reverse strand, counting down.
GTGACCAATGTTTGTGTGTGTGCGCGCATATGTGCCTTCACCTTTTCAAACCTCCCCTGATGAGGAATAGCATCTTTGTGGCCATTGTGCTCACCGTGGTGAAAATATGTTACGGTTATATCCTGGGAAACTGGAAGCTCCCTGCCAAGGTCAATCTTAATAACCCTTCTTTATCAGAGCCAGAGAGACTTAATGGAGGTTTTCAGGTGTTTTCAGTGATTTGTTGTGTCTTTACATATAGACAAAAACAGTTGACTTTTGTTGAGGCGCTGCCCACAGACATCCAGCATCTTTCTTAAGATAAAATATAAAATATAAAATTACCTTTATCGCAGACTCTCCAGAGTAATCCATGTTTGTAGTTTGTTTGCGTTCGGAGGCTTAGGGTCTACCAGAACGGCGGCGGGCAGGGCACTTCTGAGTGGCTCACACAACACGCTATTTTAAAACACTTAGACGGTTCAAAATCACATGGCACTTTCTACAAAGCAACATCGCGGTCTCAACTAACAGAAACCAGGGTAGAAAACATTGTTGGTGCACACAAAGGTTATTAAAAACGTTTCTTTGGGCAGGAAGTGACTGGCTTGTCCGTGGTCGCTTCCTGAAGCAATTGTCAGCAAAAGTCGACCAGTGAACGCAGTAGTCAGGTAACGCAGGTTCAGCAGAGAATGGATGTGGAAACTTTTATTCTGAAAATAAAAGTCCATGAGGGGGGAAAGCCTATAATGTAAAATGGCGCGTGTATCACTTTAATATCCTTGAGACTGTGCAGTTTCATAACATGACAGGATGCACTGGAGACTTACAGAGGTAGTGCTGCTGAGATGTCAGCTCTTTTCATTGGCAAACCACTGGTTTCTCTTTGTCCTTTTTGGACCCTCATCTCTGTTGTCTCTCTCACACTCCTCTCTTTGCTGAAGCTTTATTTAGAATCACTTTTGGCTTTCTAAAACCTAATACTTTTGTTTGATTTTGGCTCTTCCTCCTTTTGTAGTTAAAGATTGAGATGTGCAAAAGTGACCGTGGTGCTTCTTTCTTTCTTTCTTTTCTTTTTTTTCTTGGCACCTTCAACTTAGCACATTCTGCCCACAGGTCCCTGTCAAAGTTAACCATCAACCTGTCATTGCTTCATTCTCAATGACTCTGATGTAGCAATTATCCTTTCCAAGCAGAGGGTGTTGTAAAGACAACCGATCTGCTTCTCTGTATTTCTTATCTAGTTTTATCTTGTCTTTTTGCTCCCTGTAACCATCTATCAAGGCAGCTTTTAGCAAACTGCTTGTTTCTCAGAAAAGGTGGTGATTTTGTTACACACTATTATGGCAACCTTCTTGCTAGTCATTCCTGGTAGGATTGCTTTTTTTCTCAGTCCTTCTCCAAACTGTTACCTTCAGTTTGGTCATAAACAATTTTCTGTCCAATATTTTGTGGAAATTCTTTTTTTCATTAACTAGCTGATGTCTTTCTTCCTCCTCCTCATCAAGCTAACTTTTTTTTTGTGTGCGACCTCTTCACAACCTCCCATCACTTTTTTTGTTTATTTCTTACACCTGATTTCATTTTCTGCTGATCTGCTTTATTTGTGCCATTTTGTTATTGCTTTCCATCACATTGAAATTTGAATCTCATAAGTTTTCCACATTATTATTCTTGTCCAAGAATGCTGTTATTATGCCACAGTAATACTAGTGACCACTGAAAAAGCAATCTTCGACATGTTTTAGTTCCTTAGTAAACTGGTCACTGGTTGGGGACAATTATAAAACAGTCTGAAGTGGTAAAAGTTTTTACCTTAAATACAAAAAAAAAAAATAAGCTTGATAAATTTATGCTTTACCCCTCATAGGTTGCACCAACATTTGTTCACTGAAATGAATAATACAAAATAACCCTAACCAATATTTTCAGGGCAGATATGTGATGGTAACTCCTATGCAGTTGACTGAAAACAGTCAAGTTGGATGTGAATACTAAAGCTGTTATTGACAGAAGCCTTTACCTTGATTATTGCTGTAGCCTTTCATTGTGTTTGCACCTACATAAACACTTAAAGGTTACAATCTGCACAATGCAAACCTCTGCAATGTTTGAATTCCTTTCAGGCAGCTCAGTCATGTACAGTACAAGAGCTCCGTCCTTAACTCCCCTTATATTGATTTTTACAGCAAGAAAAATGTGAACTATTAAGCTTCAACACGTGTATTAATTTAATGCACTGTGCAGAAATGGCCTTCTTGTTCTCCGGAAATGTGACATGACCACACATTAGTACTACTATACAACACTAACAATGATTCCTATCTTAAAGAAAGAAATAAAGTTGCATTTGAGTTTGCTCAAGGTAGTACACCTGCTCTGTCAGGTTAGGTAAGGATACCTGTGTTACCTTCATCACTGCTCTCCTCATCGCTGCTACCACCTTCTCAGTAATTACTCACACACACAGAGCAGACCTCCACACTCTGCACTCCACCTGGGGCGTGTGGGATGGAGGGCTCTGCGGTGGCTCTTCATGATTGACCTGATTATGGAAAACAACCCCTGGCATTCCTCCCAGAGGGTGTAGGGATTGTGGTATCTTCATGAAAAATATTCCTGTTGTGCCAGCTTCTGTCACAAGATGCCTGTGGATAAGGCTCAGCCATGGAAGACTGCCAGGAGGAGGTAGAGAGAGAGAGACAGAGAGAGAGCGAAAGAGAGGCATTTTAAAGGCGATAAGAGAGGGAGGGAGGCAGATTGATGCTGAGGAGGAGATAGAATTATGCAGCATTAATGTCATGTCAGATTTACAGTAAATATTATTGACGTTAACGTCTTAGTGGTAATTGCAGTCAGGGTATGTGGAGCAATTTTTCTGGCTACAATATTTCCTACTTTCCATGACACGTTGTTGAAGGATGGTGAAAATTTAAAATCAAACACTTTTCACCCCGATATAATACAATATAGTCATATGAAAGAGCAGCAGTTTGACAGTGCAATCAGTTGCACTTTGCCCATGATTGATTTCAGAATGATTAACAAAATTATTATGTGCGGTGTGTGATTTATCATATTAAAATAATAACACATTCTTTTGCTTTTTCAGATTAATGTCACAGTGCTGTATATGTATGTGTATATATAAATATAGTCAAAAAATGTGTATAATGCACAACACTTTATTCCTTGTAACCAATACATTGAAATACAGTCCTCTTATCCTAATTTCAGTCTGATCATTGTATAGGAGAATGCAACCTGTACCTTTTTAGATAGGGCAACAAGCTGCAGAGGAGGCGCTGAGCCAGAGGAAGGCAAGCCGCCAGGAAGTGCCGGGATGCACCATTAATCTGCTCTGCTATCCCTTAAACTGGAGAAACTGTGCTCCAAGATGTCCAAGGACCACACAAGTTCATACTCACAAAATTTTACTGTGCAATAATGATAATGGGATGTTGCACTGTTGAAGTGTTTTGTTGCATATGGATGCTGAGGAGAAGACAAGATGACCCTGGTCTCCATTTTGTTTTAAAATCAAACTGGATGGTTTGCATTTCCTAAGACTGCAACTGCAACTTTGGGCAAAGCAAGATTGCAGCATTTCTCCAAGTCACCTGAGCATCAAAAGACAGAGCAGAGTCAAAAATAAGACCTAGGTTGTGGGTCTTCTTGGTAGCATTAGTAGGTAAGGAGCCAGACTAGAGGAGAAATAAACAGTGACTTCTGCTCTGGAGTCACCTATACCAGTTCCATTCCTCAATAAAGAATGTGAGCTGTAACTCAAAAAAGCTAGTAAGTAGACATTTTTATATGAGAATTTGTCACAGGTTATGAGGTAGCCATAATCCAGTTTAAGAATAATATGTCATCCAGCATAGTGTATAGATATTTTTGAACTGACTGATTGAAGATAATGAGCAACTACAGGATGTGTCCAGACTGATAAAATATGTTTTATCAGTTTTATCAAATTTTAAAAGCACTTTCCTGCTGTGTTGTTGTTTGTTGTTGGATTGGCTTGTCATGATACATAAGTGTTAATTTAGCACTTGTGGGAATGGTAACTGCATTGAATTTCCAGCAGACACAAGAGTTGTGTTAGTTTTGTCTTGCCTATCTAAAGTGTGCGCTGTATGTGTATGTAAAATACATGCAAATATAGCTGTAGTTTTTATACTTATAGTCCAATATAATCAGTTTTTTTTCTTTTTTTGCATTTCCCTTGAGCAAGGACATTTTTCACATATATGTGGACTGAGGGTCATCGAGTGATACTTGTGATACTCTGGAAGGGAATTTCCCATGTCAGGAAGAAATCAATTATTCATTCAGTGGCACGGAGGGTTGAGCACCACCCTGACAGCCGCTGAAGTAGCTCTGAGATTAAGGACAAGTATGGATGTGTGCCTCATGTATATTTTGTTTCTCCATGCAAACCAAACTCTTTTTGTCTTTCTGCCAAACAGCCAGTGGCTCAACCTCCGTCAGTCGTTTTATAAAAATTCATTCAAAACATTGTTCTGCTGCACTGTAGTAATTATAATAGTTCAAATAATTATAATTTAGAGTTCATCAGCTGGATGTGGTGCTTTAGGATATTACTCATATCAGTTGTAAGAATAGGATTGTTTTAGAAACAACACAAAGCCAGCACTTTTACTATTTTCCACTGAACAATCAATTATAGAAACCCTAAAAATTAAAAACACACTTCAGCATTTCTGCAGTGAGCACACAATAGAGAAAGATACTGATCTTACAGTGTGTACGTATCACAGATATCCTATTTGTGCAGATAATGTTTTTATTGTAAAAAAATGCAGTATTTCTCAACAGATTGCCAACGTCACTAATATTATATTATTCAACAAAAACTGCTCTTATTCAGCGTCAGTGGAACAATTGCATTTCTCTCACAGCCGCATAGTTTCTGTTTGTTTTCTTCTTCTCTCATCATGAATTTTTCATCAGCTACTTGATGACACGTTTCATGTGTTTGCCTTTTAAAGCACAGTGAGCAGGCTGTGGGTAGGGGATATTTTCAACTGCCCCGCTGCTACAGAAGCTTTTGAAGGTCTTTTTTTTGTGATTTATGGTCTGTTTACCCCTGCGTAGTGAAAATGGGCCTGTGCCTGTTCTGGACATTTTTGTGTCCTAAGTAAAACACCCACTGGTGCTGGCACTGATGGGATTGATGTTTTAGTTAAAATTATTAATAATCTTTTTCAAAATTGTTTATTACTTTAAGAGTTTTTTTTTTTTGTAGGAATCAACATTTTTTTTCATAAAGTGACACCTGCTAATGAATGAGCTGCAGTTATTCTGTTGCTCGCTGTGGAAGCAACAGGATGTTAAGTGCTGTGGCTCAGGAGGCATACTGGGTCATTCACTAATCAGAAGATCAATAGTTCGATTCCCAGCTCCTACAGTCCACATATCGAAGTGTCCTTGGGCAAAATACTGAACTACAAATTGTTTCTGATGGCTGCTCCTGCACTCCGTGTGGTAGCTTGCCATCATTGGTGATTTGTGAATGGGTAAAATGACTTGTAGTGTAATAGTGCTCTGAGTGGTTAGAAAGCATAGTCCATTTACTCATGGTGCAAGACCATTGCTGTGCTGCACACTCAGACAGAAACAGAAAGGCTCCTGTTGCACTTGAGCAGTCAGGCAGTGAGATCCAATGCACACCACCCAGCCTGTTAAAATGTGCGTTAATCAACCTGATCCACCACACAAAACATTAACTATTTTTTTTAATCAGCAATGTACTGTGGCCAGGGAGCAATGTGCTGTAGCTGGGGAGCCACATGATGTGCCCAGGAAGCAATGTGCTGTGGTTTTGTTGTTAAAAATTTGTTTATTACCACTTTTGGCTTACCAAGAGAAATCACAGAATAAGAAAATGGATCTGTTTTTAGTTGTGTGCTCAGGAGTGGAGGAGTGGTCATTGCAGAGTATATTTGAAATGCTTACTAGTTGATGAAAGCAGCTAACCATGTCATTAGCAGGGGAGCTAATATCTGGATGGTGTTTCTCATAGAGTTTTACAGCCTGGGTCCTTCACATAGAAATCCTTCTAAAAGGTGTTACAGCCAAGCAAGGCAGACAGGGAAGGTTTAATCTTTACCTAAGTTAAATTAGGCAGTAAGTTAAATCATTGGCAATAAAAAATGCATATACCTGTCTATGCAATTCTATACATGGAACCTTTAAATCTAACTTTATTCACTCCCCTTCTGCTATCAGTCATATCACCAGCATCACCTGGACTGGATCCTATGACATTTCCACTGGTCCCTGTTGCATCTGGTTTCGTACATGCTTCTTACTGTCCGCAGCAATCCTGTTTTCACTGCCTGGGTAATTGTTCTGTAGTTCCTAAATCACATTATCTTGATGTAATGCTAGACTGTACATTGTAAATTACTTTATTACAATGTCAAGAGCACAGCAAGCTAGCGAAGCATTGCAAATGGAACTGTGGAACTTTCAACATGTGCACAGAGCTACTCTTCAGAGTCTGAAAATTGCTGTTATTATTCATTGGAGTTGGAGTTTCAAAACAAGCTAATGTGTCCAAAACTTTTCATGAACATGTCATCCAGTGTGCCTCACTGATGTATTTTTAATAGTTTTATTAGAGTTTCATTATTGTTTATCATGTAGCTGTATTTTAAACATACTGAGTGAGTCTTAGCTATGTGGAAAGTATCATAATGCTTACATAGAATCTGGCACTCTTACATGATGCTTATACAGTGGTTTGAGAAATTAAACCACAAGGGCTCTTGCTAAGTGGCTGCCCACAGTTTCAGTTAATGATTTGACAGTGAGTGTTGGCGTCTAGCAGAGAGTTCCCCTACTGAGTCAACGCAGGCTGGGAACTCACAGACATATGCGACATTAATTCTCATTTTATCTATAATCATCAGTTAATCTTTGTTATGTACAAATGTCATCAGCTGAGCACTTTTGTGTCTTTGTTGCTTTGAAAGGGACTGCCATCTGTTTTCATTGCAAACAGGAAGGCTTATTAATGTGCATGAGTGGAAATCTATTTAAAAAGTTGGAATGCAAATCCAGTTAAACATGGATATGTTATCTGTGCTTTGAGCAGCAATTACACACAACTGGCGAATCCAGGTACAAACCATAAAATTGGCTGATGTGACATGCAGCAAATACAGTCCTCTGAATGATGTGCAGGTTTGTTATCCGCTGAATTTCCTCCATGACATTTCAAGGACAAAAGCATAGGCGGTTCTCCATGGAAGAGGATAAAAAAATTGCTTTTGTGCTTTGCAGATAGAGAATGAAATAAGAGGAGCCAGATGTGGTGGAGACAAAAAAAAATCCCCTTATCTGACCTTTCCTCAAAGCTAATTTGGTGCAGCTTGCATGCAGACACAAACCAATTAGAGCTCAGGAAAGCTAGGGAGAGGTCAACAGGCTGGCTATTATCTGGCTGTGCCAAAAATATACCTGACAAGAGCTGGGTCAAGATTTAGGTCAAGAAAAAATCACCTGACTCGGGCAAACCTGGTGTGTAGGTCAACAAGGCCAGGCGTATGTGGATAAGGGAGTGAAAATCGATTTCTAACTAAGTCTCCAGTGGCCACTCAGGAGGAGATCATATTGTTAGCATGTGCTGTTGTGTGTACGTGGATATGAAAACTTGTTTGTGAGTGACTTTCGCTTTTCTGCAGAAAGGATTCGCACTGGAATCTAAGCCCAAATGTGTCACACAAGCTGTCTGTAATGACTGCGCGATAGTGTTGAACTGAAGTTGGTCTGGTGTCTGGGGAAGAGCCTATTGATGTGATGACGTCCTCCTACCTCTGAGGGTGGAGAATAGAAACCAATTTAGTGCGAAATATGACCCAGCTGTGGTGGCACCCAAGGACCTCGCTTTCAACAAAAGGAGATCCTTCAGAACCTGCATCCTCTAATGTAAAAGGTGTCAGTTACGATTCATTTACAGGAACTGGAGAGACTTAGATGTATGACCTTAAAGCCAACCGTTTGTTGACAGGAATAACTGTTTACAGTAGGGTATGTGTATTTGCAGTGTGCACACATGGATTAGTGGCTCTGTAACCAATACAAGAAGTTTCATTTTGGTAGAACTGCTGGTGTTTATACTCTACACCTACAGAAGGTCCTTTTAACTTCAACACCATGGAGATTTATTTCATTTTCTTTATCATCTGTGTTGCTCTGGACACCAAATGAAAAATACAAATCCCACATGCAGATATATTTCTGTTACAATGACACTACACAAGGAATTTGAATTTGTGATGAAAAACACTTTGAAAGTGATTTACGCTTGTCGTGTTAAGACAGCGTCCAATCTGAAATTCACTGGCAATATGATCATATGATAACTATATTTAGATACATCTCATTCCCCTAAATAAATGCCATAGTTGCCATTTTTTTTAATTTTCCATTATTTAAGGGTAATGAAAAATATTTCACAATTTGTTTTCCACCAGAAATGTATGGTGATGTGCTTCTATATAAACCACCCTGTCATTTATACCCTCAGATTGCCATATCTAGTCTCACATGGGTCTTGAATCACTGAAGAGATGCACATTTCAATTTAGAAGAATTGACTGAAGATGTGATTTGTGCCACACCTTCTTCACACCTTTTAGTCAGATTGTATGAGAATTTAATGAAAGATTGACGGTTAAAATGATCGACTACATCCAGTTTTAAATTCAGCAGCTCAAACCTTACAGTTACCGTTCAGTACAGTTTTCTCATAGTAACCAAGTGTTGTTAGTTACAGTAAACTGATGTCTCAAACTGGTCAACAAGACAATACATAATGTAAAGGAAAATCAGTTTCTCACATTATTTGACTGTGTGTTGGCGTTATTTTAAAGGAATTATGAAATTATTTTGGCCTTTCTGTTGCCACTGTACTGCTGACACACTAACATGGTCATACCAGCACAAAAAAGGAATATTTAATGTTGATCTGACACTAACCCATGTCCACTAATAGTATATTTTATTGGTTCATTGTGTCGAAGCAATTTATGTGAATTTGCTAGAAAATCACTTCCAGTATGCTATGTAAGGCACTCTGACTATGCATCTAATCTGATTCAAATTATTCACCAAATAAACCAAAATGTTGTCTTCTTGGCAAAGTTACAGTGTAGATAATACTCAGGAGAACATAAAATGGTAATGCAAATCTATCTATCCATCTTCCTCAGAAGTTTAGGCCCTTAATTGTAGCGCCCCCATGTGTCCAATTGAGACCATATTTCAGAAGTCCCACTGAGTGTAAGTTTAAAATCTTCCATTTACTGCCTTTTTAGAATAAATAAATATGTTTAGACCTGTATATGATTCAAGTATCACAATTTATTACAAAAACTAGAACTTTTTTTCATCTGTCAGTGCTGCCATGCTTTAAGCATATAACAATACAGTATAAAATCTCAACCCAAAAGTAGGATAGTAAAAGCAAAGATCATAGATGCTGACGCAGCATTTACAGAAGTTAAGACATGCTGTTACTGTACAGAGAACATTCCCATTGAAGTACAAACATCTGCAAAATGTGCCATTGTCATCAATGAATTGCATTTTACAATAAACGCTCTGATCCAACCTTGTTCAAAGTGTGGGGGTTTTTTCTAACGTCTTTTCAAATTAGTTTACAGGAAAATAAACACTAACTTACAAACACTCTGCAAATCATAATGAATGTGCTGAGATTCTTTTCAACAGCCCAAGGCACTCAGGCTCAAATGTTGGCAATAAATATGTCATTCTTTACACATAAATCACATCAAGCAGGTGGTGGTAGAGAAAGAAGAGTGACAGAGAAACAATGTTGTCCATTTCATAACCTCTTGAAGAGCACAGTCCTTTGAAAGAAGTCCACCTTGTCCATTTTCACAGTGAAAATCCCTGGCAGTCGAGAAAGAAAACATGTTTGACAAAATCAGTCGTTTTTGTTGAATTGCGTGACATCTGTCCACTAAAGACTACATGAACCTCCTACTGTACTTTTGACGCTGGCCTGTCATTTTAGGCTCCAGGAGCGTCCTTTGCTCTCTGAAGTGGTATCAGCTGCACCACAGGATGCCAACGTGTCCATTTCCAGTGACCTGACCCACAAAGAGAATGTGGTAAAAAAATCTATCAATGTGTCCACGAATGATGTTTTCAAATATCTATAACAAATCCAGATGCTATTCAATGACACAACCACCTCTGGATCTGTCAAATTTTAGTTTACTGATGCTGTGACAACAGTGGCTTTAACAAATGATTTGTTGATCCTTGCTTCCCTGTGGTTTCAGTTTAGCTGGCGACAAGCTTCAAATGTCCACTTCGAGGCACCTCCGTAAATATCAAGGCTCGTCTCCATCCATGCAAAAACATTGCCTACTTGTGCTTTGCTGCTGCACGTTGCTAGATTATAAATCTCTCCCATCGATAGTTTACGATCCCAGATGTGAAAATTTGCTAGATCTCCAACAAAAGCTTGCGTGGCATCAAATCCTCCACCAAGCGTGTCCTGTGGTGAAGATAAATGGATTTAATCAAGGATGATATGAGTATTTTTGTCCTCCCCTCCTTCATGCAAAGAATGAATTTGCCCTTTGGATTATCTGGATTTTTTTTTTTCTTTTGACTGATTCAATTGAAAGAGGAATATGCATCTTTCATCCACTGGGATTCTTGATGAGACCTAATCTAAGATCTAATCACCTTATTACATCTTATTATGTGGATTACAGCAGAGCAGGGGGGTTGGAATTGGAACTTAATTTTTTAAAATATGACTTTTCTGGCTTGTTAGTGCATTTCCAGTATTATGATATAAATCTGTTGTATTCAGGAAAGTGATTGCTCAACACTTGTCAGTGGTCCCTCCCTGCAATACTGCACACCGAACTGCACATCCACTGTCCTCAGGGAATAAAGTAATAAAGAGGCTCTACTAATGTTGTTTACTTGCAAGTTAAACATGGTGCTGACAGGACATGTCTTTAGAAGAGGAACTAAAAAGAAAAGTTGTTTGCATTTACCTGCTCTTGACCGAGGATCAGCAGGCCTTGAGGTTTGATAGGATGATATGGTGCCAGATTCTCTCCACTCCCCCTCTTGACACCATCTTGGAAAGCTTCCCAAACACCATCACGAGTGGTCCAGGTCACACAGATATGATGCCACTTCCCATCATTGATCAGAAAAGGTAGCTTTGCAACCTTTTAAAGGTTTGAGCATAAGAAGTATTAAAGCAAATATATGTCAATGTTTGAGTATTATATAAAATCAAATATGAAGATATACCTTGTCATTTATGAGTATCTCCATTGGGTTGTTTCCCCACTCGATGAGAACTAGCTCATTGGCCTGACCAGGAACTGCATAGGAGAAAGGAGTGCCCACTCCCGGGGATGCGTTGGATTTGAGCCACATGCACACGGTGAGGGCATACATCTCCGGCAAGCTCTTTTTCACTTTTGCATACATGTAGTTGGTTCTCAACGGGAATGTGAGCTGGAATTTATCCAGAGGTCTGTTTTCTCTTTGACCTATGAGGAAAAAAAGAAAATAAAAACTTGTTAGCACTTTATAGAACGCAGTGTGGTGTTTATGCTGTCGTACGCCAGTGATGTTTTGAATTTTCATTTTGTTAAACATAGATATATAATTCCTAAGGAATACATTGTGGAGATTTGTGTAGGAATTATATGTTACACAACAAATCCACAATGCCGAGGATTCGCTTTTAATCTCGCTTCGACAAGCACATCATAGGAGTCAGTGGCGTTATTAACCTTCATCTCTTGTTTCCTCCTCTCCCTCGACACTTCACAAGTTGTTTAGTTGGATGAGATTAGAGCTGTCCCAAACCGAGAGCGCATCAGGTTCAAGTTTGCTGCGCAAATGGCTCACCGAGCAAATGGAGGGCTAGTTCGTTCACAGCGTGTTTGAAATGCTTTAATCTGCATGAATTAGAGCAGAATATGTTGGCTTCTGCAGATTTGAGCGGATGAGTAAAACATAAAATTGTCTGCCGAGGTCATAAAAGCTCATGGTGCCAAATTGGATAGCTACGTAAAGAAGAGATTTTTTCGGTTTTCATCCCGTCAGAATAATCGAAGGGATCTCATACCTCCTCTTCATGCTTATAACGAAACCCTCCCAGACCCCCCTACACTTTTTTGTGTGGCAGCCTGCCATTTCAGTCCGCCTACCTTTCTCCAGGTCGGTGATCCTCTGATGTAAAGACGTGAGGGTGGACTCCACTCTCCCACGCTGCTCCGTCTCATTCCGGAGTCCGGGTTTCCCCTCCTCGATGCTGTTCACTCGGGACAACACCTGCTTTTCCAAGTCGTCGATTTTACTTTGTAGCAGGTCTTTAAGGCTGTTCGCCTGCACCGAGTTGTTACTTCTGCTAAATTGCTGTTGAAAGGGAACAAAAGATAAACCTTTAGCTTAATTAAGAGATTTTTTCATATTATTATTTCTTTATCTGAGCAGTGGGACAAATGCGCTCACAAAATCACAAATAATAAACTTGACAAAGACACGAATTATTTCAGAGCACTATTACTACTGTTGTTATGAATATTATTTCGTTAGTTCAACAAAAGTCGTTGTAATTTAGTCGACAAAGCTTTGCGCCCAAAGTGCAACAAATTCTTCAGAAGCAGCAGCCCTACCTCAAGATTTTCTAATCTCTGCTTCAGGGACTGTAAAGTCTGTGATAGTTGCGTCAAAGTGTCAGCGGGGCCCCTCGATACATCCCCCATTGTGTTTTTGGTCCCAGCCTCCTTCCTTCTGCCCCCGGGCCGCGCGTCCCCGGGCTCGGTTCCACTCTGGCTCTCACACCGAGCCAACTTTGAGGTCAATTCTCTGATGGTCTCTTTTTGGTTCATGATCGTCTCTTTCTGCTG
>JANJYQ010022703.1:21095-31822 GCA_024605255.1 Rastrelliger kanagurta | reverse complement strand
TTCTGCAGTGACTGTGCCTGGGCACTCTGGCCAGTAATTATTCAATTACACAAGCTAATTGACATCCTGTGTTGTCTCTCATAGGTTGATTTATTGGGTAATTGTGCTGCCTCTAAAAAAGCCACTTCACCCTAGGTATTGAAGGTCCACACTCATTTTGGTCAGAGGGTACTTGTAAGGCCCACAGTGATGAGAACAAAGATTTCATCATGTTTTTTATTGCAGCTGTTGGTTGTTGTAAGTGTTTTTCCATGAACATGAGTACTTTGGTATGTTCCCCAGCTCTCCAGCTGTTGTTTGGTATTTCTTGAATACTGTCAAGCACCATTAAAAAAACAATGTCATCGTGACACTACAACACATATGTCTCATAAAACTACAAAAGTGGTGTAAAGGTTAAAATGCAGATTATGTGATGTTGAGTCATGATCTAACTTAAGCAAGCTCAAAACTTTCACTTTTAGGTGAAAACTTATGACCATCACTATCTTTGATTTGACCATCCACATCTGTATTTTAAGTGACAATTTTTACACGAGAGGGAGGAGCTGACTAGTGTTACTTTTGAGCTTTTTCTGTTTGTATTTTCATAGTCGATAGTGATAGAGAGGACAACAAGAAACAGAGAGGGAGAGGGAAAGAAATGACCTGCAGCAAATCTCTACTCTTGGAATGGCACTAGGAATGCTACCAATATTTGACATGCACGGTAATCACTCTGCTACCAAGACACTCAACAATTTACTTAATGAACTTAAAACACACCGTTAAATAGTGACCGAGTAAGAGTATGGGGCTATGCTATGGTTATGTTGACATACACTACTTTATCATGTTTTATTCTCAGTGGGACCAGAATATACAAAATGACTGTCATAATGTATTGAAGACTACAACCACCATGAAATCATTAGGAATATATTTTATAAGGGTAATAAATAAAGGGAGAATTAGGGTTATTATTTAGTTATACTTCTATACAAGGACAGTTGCCACCTGCTGGCAATTAGAAAGAATACAAGTTTAAAGCACTTCTGAATTGGAATGACTATTCAGACTTGGAGCTACTTGCATGGCTGAAAACATGTTCATGTGCAAGTACTCCAGTGAGTCAGATCAAGCGGCACCTACCACAACTTGAGGTTGAAATTACCTGAGATGGCTGCTACGTGCATACATCCAACTGTCTCCCATTCAAAAAGAGTCAACTTCTCTCTATAAATACTAAGGCAGTTTATTTCAGTGAGTTATTATGATCCTAATCTCTAAATTGGGGCCCTCTAATAATTTGAACACTAAAAGTACAGTAGCTTTGATATTTGCTGTTAGCAATGATTGACAGCTCCATTTGACAGTTTACTGCGTCATTTCACCAAGTTTATTGTTAACTGACAATGATAGTGTTATGAGGTACACATAACAGATTAACTTAAGTGGCCATTCCTGAACATTACAGTAGCACAAACATATTGACTGTTATCTTAGCTTAGTCCTCTGCTCGTCTTATTCTGCAAGTCTCTGCTTAACATATAAAAATAACAGTGCTTCAGTGGCTTGTAGTGGTGACTACATAGTAGAAATATGCTCAGATCATACTCACTTCACAAAAAAAGAACGAGTCAAGTAATGCTAGATCTGTGTAGTGGAGAAGCACCATGACAGATAAATTACGGTACTTTATTTTTCGGACTATAAGTCATGCTTTTTTCATGGTTTTGACTGGTCCTGCGACTATACTATACTCAGGTGCGACTTATATGTTAAAATATATACAGTAATTTCACATGTTTGCACAGTCTCCGTACACTCGCAGTCTCTGCAGTTGCGTTATGGAGCATTTGTTATCAGTCTGACAGTCTGTCATCAGAGGAGTACAGGGCTCTTAAATGTCATACATTGAGCACGATTGTCACTCTTTATGGTCTTTTGTCGCACACTCCTGCCACACATTGTATTTCTCACACTGAAAAAATATAGACTATAATATATTGTGTAGCTGCAGGACGACTGGCTGAAACCGCTATGTCCTACGCCTATTCAGCCTGTTGTTCTCTGTGCTATTGTTACTATTACTTGCCTTTCAAGGCACGGCTAGCATGACACAGACAAGCTAACAGTGATAACACGGCTCTCTCTCGTGCATAGTTATCTGAATAACTGTTGATATGTTACGTTAATATACCAGACGTCTATTCAGCCTGTTGTTCTCTATTCTATTGTTATCTATCAAAGATGTGACTTATAGTTCAGTGCGACTTGCATATGTTTTTTTCTTCTTCATTATGCATTTTTTGATGGTGCGACTGTGGAGGACTTATAGTTTGGAAAATATGGTAGTAAGAAGTTCAGTGGTTGGTGTTCTCACCTAGTATGAGCTGGGGTAGCAGGAGGTGTTTCCACAGTGTGAAAGGCAGCGCCCTGTACTCCTTATTTGGAAGGTCCTGAAAAGATGGTACCGATCATAAGGCGACCGTAAACCTCAACTCTACGCTCCAGACTGGCTCAAAGAATGACATTACACCTTGCTACATCCAGCTGCATATACAGACTTGACACTGGATCCTTGTACATGTAATGGTAATTTATTTATTGAATTCATGGTGCAATCAGCTGCTATTACACAATCATGTGTTTCATCTGGAAGCAAATGGTTCTGTGACATCCAGGAAATAAACAAGGTCAAATATTTCAGCTGTAGTCCTGTATCTGCTTGTGAAACATGTCCAATGAATGTTGAGCTTTAGAGACCAAAGACAGCTGGTGTCATCATTTTGGCCAGAAATTTAAGATTAAATGCTTTTATGACCTCTGTTCACAAATCAACCACTCTGCATTAAATGAAACAAAGTACACTGACTACCACCACATTTTAAATGTCCCATGTTTGTAGGTGTCATCTCTACATATTTCTAGTCTGCTGGCAGGGCAGGAACATGTATCTATTGCATGTATGGCCATTATGATTACATGAAAACTGGGTCAGTATTGCAGGTCAGTGGTCCTCCTGGTCAGTGATGTAGCATCTGAATAGCAGGGCTGTGTTTTCTCTCCAGCTAAATGTTAACTGATCCTCATTTTCCTCACTGCCACCTTTGTCTCCCACACAGTTTTAATGACTTGGAGAAGAAAGTTTCTCCCTGCTCACAACTCTTCAAAATAATAAATCACAGGATTTCTGCTCACGTTAATAGACATTTGACAACATCATTTGCATAATGATTCAAAACAGCCTCCAGGGAGATGCTTAAGAGGAAGGAAACATTATGGATTTGCTAATTAGTCATCGCCAGTTCTTCTGTGTTGTTGCAGTCGTTAGTCTTGGTGAACTAACTTGATCAGACAACCATAGCTTCATGACAGTCGTCATCACTATTCAATCATGATTATTGCTGCTTTTTCTGGGCGGCTGAAATTACCATGTTGTAATTTATCTGACAAAACTTCCTGGTGAAGTTTTAAATCTGAATGTATAGCGTAATCAACAGTCTCATACGGCTTATTTATATCACCACTCAAAGAAAGTATGTCTCAAAGATTCTATGAAGAAGCCACCTGTTTTGATTGGATGCTAAAGACAGACAACCTATTTTTATAAAAAAAATCCTGTCAACCTGCAGTGTTCACTTCTCCCAGAGCTTTCAACTGCATCTCACAGTCTTTCATAGGTTATGAAGTTTGCTCAGTTGTTTTGAAGAAAGTTCAGTTGTCACTAAGGTTGGGCATCCAGTATCGATTGGAACTCAGACTAAAATTCTGTTCAAATTCATACAATGCCCAACTTTCTGTGAAGTTGTCACATGAAGTAAGTGTTGAACTTCAGATTTGCCATATGATGTCCTGCTCATATGAGGACATATTAGTGTAACTACAGGTTAATACTATATTGTCTGGTAACCAGAATATCTGTAATTCTACTGTGGACCTTCCATTAAACCACAGATGTCATTAAAATACTGCAGTACCTCTATCTATTTTAGGTGCTTTGTGTACATTTTTAATTATCCAGCTATTAAATCAAAGACTTTTGCTTTATTTGTGACTTGCAGTATTGCTCTAGCAGTCTAGCAGCTGAAGATCATAGACCTTTATCCATACTAAGTGAGGCACTCTTGTATCTGCATGGCATCTAGCTACAGGCACCTCTTTGTTAGAGATGAATGCTGCAATGAAAACATTCAACCTAATTGGCCCTGACATCTCTGTTTCACCATTATATTTGTGTTTGTTCTTTTTCCTCTACTAGCAGTACTTGTGAGGGCTGAAAAAGGTTTGCAGTCTTGACGCTCTCTCTATGCTTTGAGAGCTTCCATTATGTGTTTGTTTTGACAGTGTGCATGATGCTCAGCATCATAGGTGGAGTTTGCAGGATGGATGGGCACTGCCCCCCAAGTGGCTGAAATATGTCACGATAATGAATCTAAAATATCGCCAATACAAATATTTGTTTTTAAAAAATGTATATATATTTAAAATGATTCAATAAAGCAAAAAATTGCTTGAAATAAGTATGAATCCTATTATGTTTCATAATACATTCATTTTTGAGCAGTCACATAACATGCCCTGTGATGTTAGACAGTTTCCCTCTCATTTTAGCATGAATGAATGAATGAATGAATGAATGAATGAATTCATTCATTCATTCATTCATTGATAACTAGCTGTCCTTCAGTGAAGACTGAATAAAAATAGATATTCGATTTTTAAAATGTTCTTCAGTTGAACAAGAGCCGCCTGAGCAGCTTGGGCGTACATGTGAAGATGGTTGTGGACATTTGCCAACAACAAGCACTTTAAGTCTTGAATCTAGTTGGACTGTGCCTTGACGACGAAAATGTTTGCTCCCCCCAGCGCAAAGGTAAATGGTGCAATGACACACGATGCCACTTCAGGTGATGCGTTTTGGGCATGATGCGATGAAGCAATGAAGCGTTCCTCATGTAATTGTGTGTGTCATTTGGAACTTTTCAAGCGATATCATATGATGCTGTGCTGCGACATCCAGGTGATGACATTATGCCCATCATGTTTGGTGTAAATGCATGGTTACTCCAATGAAATAAAAACTGTGTCAGAATGTTGTAGCTTGAATATTATTAGTCACTGTGAAAAGCAAGAGGACTTTTTCACCTTGTTAGTTGATGCTTCATATCATAACAGGATACCTACCTATCAAGCTTCGTTATGTTCTTAAGCAGTTTTGCAAAACAACTTTAACACAAGACATGGTGACATGAGTCTAGACCTCTTAGTCAAGCATCATTTATGCAATCTGTTTGAGTCCCACTGTACTGTCGGATGGCACAGTTGTGTGCTACATTTTATGGCAACAAAGAAGATAAGTCAACAAGATATTACATTTTTGTTGCTAATAGATAACCTTATCCTATAACCTTATCCAAAAGTTAACTCTCCAGGGTCCCAGTGGAGGCTTCTAGAACCACAGTGGAGGCCTTTAGGACCCTTCAGTATGCCAGAACCCTAGAACCCACCAGGATCCCAGTGGAGGTTTCTAGGCACCCTCTGAAGGGTTCCTTTCCTCTATAACCCTAACCCTGAGATTGATCAAACATTTTGTCTTGCCTAACTCTAACCCACACCTCATGG
This sequence comes from Rastrelliger kanagurta, assembly GCA_024605255.1. Taxonomy (NCBI): domain Eukaryota; kingdom Metazoa; phylum Chordata; class Actinopteri; order Scombriformes; family Scombridae; genus Rastrelliger; species Rastrelliger kanagurta. The sequence continues at coordinate 26,215 of JANJYQ010022703.1, read as the reverse complement.
ACATGCACAACTACTTTGGTGACCATAGTGCCACCTGCTATCATCTCCTGTTTATGATGTTACTTTCAGTGACATGCAGTCGACTTGGAATGGTCTGAAACATGCACCTAGAAAGAAAACTATACATAACATACTGTTAGGGACACATTAACATTTTCTTGCACTTTATTGCTTTTTTATTTTTAAAATATTATTTTTAAGGCATTATGCCTTTATTGGACAGTTGCCGAGAGGTCGGCAGGAAACAAGATGATATCCAAAAAAGATTCCATTTAAACCAGAGACATAGGTGCAGAGGTGGCATGTACTGTTACTGCTCAGCTACAGGTGTATTTAATACAAATACATGAGTCTAGCCATATATCATGTGATTTGTTAGCCAGGCTAGTGCAGACTAGTGTTTAATTATCATTTAGCTACAACATAGTCAGGGTTCGCTCAATAGACTTAGTTTTCTCTGTCTGAAAACTGTGCGGGCCAATCAGTGAACAGAGGGAGGGCTGAACTCAATGAGGTTTAACTTAAACATTCCAGTTTGAGTTTCTGGTGTCGTTGGAGCACCACTCATAAAGTTGATGAGATGATTTAAGTTGTGTTGTCAGCTAGGAATGTAATACACTCAACTCATGATTCGATATCATTCGCGATCTTTTGTTTGTGATGTGATTTAATCATTATTTTATAAACCAAAATGAGCTACAGACAAAGCATCCTTATTTTATTTAGTTCTGCTCCTCTCACCAACTTGAACTGAATCCAGAAGTAATTTCTTTACATAGCTCCTTATTATTATAAAGATGCTGGAACTTTGTTCTCTATCATAAATGTAAAAGACGACAAAGCTAGCTGTCTCTGTCTCTGTGTGTCTCTACTGCTGTTTTAAAATTATTTTAGTAAAATGATTTTACACACTGCACATCAACATATGCCGCTGCTCAGTTTGGTGTAAAAATTGAAACATCACAACAACTAATGTCTGCAATACTTATCATCAACACACTCAATCACTACTTTACTTTTTATTTCTCTGTGCAACATACTACAGCAGTAAAAGTTAATCAGTATCTGCAGACACAGCTGGAGCGTAAAGCGTGTAATGGACATCACTGTTTCTTTGACATTACTGTTTTCAGTGTAGAGCACATTTAAGAGCTCCAATTTATTATTTTTTCCATTTATTTTGTGATTTAGAATATATAGTCTACATAAAGGCGTAGCCTGCATGGGGCTGTGAGATTGCACTTAGATCAGCAATGTGTTACTCAGTGTGTCTGTACAGCAGCCAGGGCAAGTAGGAGGAGGATCATTTTGAGTGGTATGAAAAGTTGTTTTGGTAAGACAAAATGCCAAAAATGTGGGGCAGAGCTTTATAATGGTCAGTTATGGAGTTAACGACAAATGGGTGTTCTGCGTTGCCAGCAGCTAATCACTGAAAACTTTCTTCTGTTAATCCTGTAGAACAGCGGCTGTGACTTAGAGCATGTACCAAGTGAGATGAACACCGCACTGAGTGTGGAGCGACTTTGACTTCCCGAAAAGTTTTGGTACCACCACCTAGTTGAAGTGCTGGCGTGACTGGATGTGATATCTTTGCTCAAGCCCGTAGGCTACATTGTGACGTCGAACAAGTGAATCTACCAGTGTCTTTTTGAGACAGTTATTTTTTTTTAAATCAAACAATACAAATTTATTTTTAATCGGCTCATGATGCATCGTTACATCCCTATTGTCAATTATTCCTGAAACTGCTATTTCCTCCTTTTCGGCAAACTGACAGCAGTCATAATTTTTCAGGTTGATTTTAGAGATGAAACCACCAATACTGTCATTGTTTTGGTAAAGATGGCCTTGAATAACTCTGTAATTTGTAATTAGTTGTACATCCAGTTCCAGAATATTTTCATCAAATCCTGATTGAAACTATAACCAATAAATGAAATGTGCAGATAATCTGATTTGTCATGTCAGATGTTTCAACCAGTGTCTAGATCTCTCTATAGCTGTATACAAAGTGGTAATAGAAGGATATGAGAAATATTCTAGAGGGTAATAGCTTCGGTTTTCCATTTGCTGTTACACTGATGTTGTCTCTGGGCCTCTTACTGTGTTATTCCATATCTGATCTTCTTATTGTTTTCCTTCACACCAGTGACAGTCATATGCTGGAGTTACTGGAACACCAATGTACCTCTTCTCTATTTTGCACCTCCAGCTGCTCCATAGAGGAGAGAAATTAGTTGAGGAACCTATTGAGAAAGGCCTCCAAACATGGGCAAAGTAGGCTATTTATTCTCTAGCTGAATGTGAAGGCCAAGTTATTTGTTGAGGTTAAGGAAACATAACCATTGGAAAGAGCAACTGCTAGAGAAGCTGTGAAATAATTTCCTGTCAAGGGCATAAAACGGTTCTCAATTGAGGTAAACATTTCTACTTTCAAAAGCAATTTATTTTCTAACAACCGCTGAAAGCAGACAACATATCTTATGTTCCCTTTCCTTGAATTTTCATTTTATGCACCCCTCCTCTTTTTCCCCGTTTCACAAGTGAGTGTTTACCGCCCGCTTGCAGCCACGACGAGAGCTGGGGCCTGGAAACTGGCAGTGAGAAATTGCCTGGTTTCTGAGTGGATTTGGATTAGGGTCAATGCAATGTGTTATTTTGGGGGGGGTAAATACCTTCATGGCTTTCGATTGATTTTTTTCTCTCTTTTTTCATATCAATTAAGACAACAACCTGGAATGTAGTCTTTGCATAAATAAAATGGCCTGTGTGCTGTCAGTGTTAGTCTACTAACATACTGCTATGTCATCAATGTTATATTGGCTGTCTTATATGTGTAAGGGTATATCAGAGTGGCAGCACTTTTGGTGGCATGAAGTTGTGGCTGTATTATATAAGAAGACATGTTGATTTTATGTCAAAAAAGCCTTGTAGACTTCCTGTAAGTTTAAAGTAGATGTGTTTACACTTTCATAATGTTGGACCTGACCTGTGGTAAGAAGGCCCAATCTGTATGAGTAAATTTTCAAAAAAGAGAGACCTGATCCAAAGGGGACCTGAGAACATATAGACCTGATTCAAAAATACTCGCGACCTGAATAGACCTGAAGAGTGAGAACAGCAACACTAGCATTAACATGATGTTCTTTTATTTAAAACTAAAAATTGGAAAGAAAAACGATATAAAAACTAGAAAGGCATTTCCTTGTGGAAAATGCATGAGAATACTGACAGGTGGAATAAAAGCATTACTGAAATAGAAGAAAGTTTAAATGAATTTTGCTTGCTGAAAGACATGGTCGTTACATTGCACAGTTGAAAAACAGTTAGCTGATATGTAAAAGTGTAAAAATTAGATGAACTTTTTTTTAAATTATTCAATTATTAAAAAATCTTGTAGTGCTACCTAAAGTTGAATTATATCAAACACTACAGACTTATTCAGCAACTTTGATTACCATCAAATAATCATTTAAAAAGAATTGTTCACCCAAAAATGAAATTCATTCATTACTGACTCATGCCCATGCCGCCATCCTGCACCGAAAATCCACAAAACGAGCATCAACTGCGCCCGTGAAGAAAAGGTCCATAAAAGTGTACAAAAACTTTGTAATATTCCTCCATACTGCTCGTCCACTACATTCCAAGTGTCCTGAAGTGGAAACATCCAGAGTTTACCCGAAACATCATTTAGTAGATTTCTATAACTTAAACAGTCAGTATACCAGAACCCATCTGGAGGCACAGTTGCACATTCACACTCTACAGGAGCTTCATAAGTTTCATGTCACTAGTGCAGCAGGTTCCTCTTGTGTTTGTGTGTAGCTCGGTCACTCACAGCAGGATGTAATACCGGTGTGTATCTGTCGCGTGTTCTCGATCTTGTCTGCCGCAGCTTCAGTAGTGCAAGTAGATGTTTGCGTGAACGTGCCCCAAGTAAATATAATGTAGGACTGCTCAGGTCATAAAAATGTACTAATTGACGTTGTTTTGAGTACACAAAGTTTTTTGTATTTTTATGGGCCTTTTCGTACCAGGTGCCAGCGACTGTCATTATATGGATATGGATGAACCCCCCACCCCCACCAGCGGTCTCCAGCCGCACTTTGAGGAATAAAAAACTACTCCAGAGTGTTCATCAGCATGAGGGGGAACTCCATAATGACTGAATTTCATTTTTTGGTGAAGCCCTTAAAGATATACTATGGCAGTTATTAAGTAGTATGGTGATGTTTTAATAATGGCCACAAGATGGGTCCATTGGTGCCACGCTTACTTTGTGCTTGTGCTTACTTTTACATAAAATTGTGTGCAGCTGATACACATTTTTATATATTCAAATGTAAATTTGATCTGTATTTATGACTAAATTCAAAAATCAGCATTACAACATGTTGTATTCATCAGATTCTATAAAATATTCTTCTGGACCATTAAATAGTGATTATGAATGTCTCATGTAATTATTGGTGTAGAGACTAATTACTGAACAATATGTGAGGGTTAAATGCCAGATGGAATTTAATTTTTCCACCAAATCACATCCTTCCCCAAACCTACCCACAGTGCTTCAGTAACCTAACCTTAACCACTTGGTAGTCCGGATATGAATCCCAATCTGTGACATTAAAGTTCTGCAAACACGTCATCACCTCTGTGCTACAAGAACCTGTCTTGACACCCATAATGCTTATTTGTAAAAAAAAAAAAAGACAAATAAGGTTAATGACAAACTTAAGTGTACTATCACCATTTAACTGTCATTTATCCAGCAGTCATCTACAATTTTAAACTTTCTGAATTTGGCGTCTCATTATGGAAATATCAATAAAGACATCATAGCAGGCAGCATATTACACAAATACATAACGGCTTTAATTTCAGATGATTGAAGTACAACAGAATAATGGTGATATATGCAGGTATGATTTCAGCAGGTAGGCAAAAAACACTTTCAAAGCTCCTCTGTCACTGAGCAGCTAGACGCCCTGTGGGTCTGCTGCAGAAGACACTCTCAGTCTTCAGGTCTCACAGGTCAGTCATCTCACTTCATAACATTCTGACCATATCTATTTATTTATCTATTTTGTTAGCAGGAGGTGAAGCAGCCTCACCAC
>JANJYQ010022688.1:6511-17533 GCA_024605255.1 Rastrelliger kanagurta | reverse complement strand
CTGTCAATCACCTGTGAGAAGGCCGCTAGTAAAAGTGCTTTGGGAAAAATATTGTGTTGCGTTCAGGGACTCATCATAAAGGATGATCCAATGCTAAGTGTTTTTGAACATTGTATAGGCATTTACAAGTATATCACAACGTAATGTCGCCTCATTATGCTTAATGTTCGTGTTTTTGTGCTTTTTAAGGCACCATCATCTTTGTTCTGTACTTGAAAACAGTTCAGTCACACTCACTATATGATAAGCCATTAAATTTAATCTGCTGTGAACTAAATCTATATACTGTTAATCGCATTTACAATATATAAAGTAAGTCTTTTATCTAAATGCAGTAAAATGTAGCACATTTCTGCAGTATTTAGTGACAGGTCAACTAGGCACGAGTGACTTTAATTTATTTTCCTGCTGCTACAGTTCCTCAGATGGCCACCAAATAAAGTCTGACAGCATATTTTGCACTACAAAATATGCAAATAACTTAGTATGCTGGCTGCTACTAGAGGAAGCAGCCATGTGTAATCTGTCCACATAGCAGCTTTAGATGTTGCCCTTCAGTATGAGACTTTTATGCAGAATACTGTTGTAGCTATGTGGAATAATATAACTTCAATTAACCTTTGATGTAAGATATTATTTTCCATATGTGTACTTCGGTTATTTTTAAAAAAACACAATTTGTAATATCACTAATATGAGAATAAATAAGTCTGCTAAGAACATTATCTATCTAAATAACTTTATGTAGCTTTAAAAAACTCAAGGGTTGAAGAAACAGATGTTTGATTGAGATATTGCTGATTTGATCTGTTGCTGAGAACAACACATTTAACCTTAAGCAAGGCACTTAAAAACCTAAGTGTTCCACTTCCACGATAACGTCTTTTTTGCTTGATCAAAGGATCAAAATTATTTGCTGAATAAATAATGAAAGAAAATGTATATTTAATTAATTTTTTAGCATTAAATAAAGAGTAAGACAAGACAATCATTTATAACGGACTCTTGATGTGAAATATTTCAGATGACTATATATGTGTATTTTGTTTACAAAGGCAAACAGGATTTCACACTGCAAAATATGTAGCAGAAATAACATTTAAGTACAGAAATAGATTATTATTCATTACTTTTGCTACACATATTGCGCACAGTAATAATATGATACTAAACTGATAGTTGGTATATTTTTTGATTTCTTCTATTTTATTTCATGTAATACATTAGCCCAATTAGTTTGGTTGATACCATCCTTCAGCATATAGCATGTAGATTTTTAAAGGAGTGTTCAGTTTCCAGGAAGAAAAAAAACTGAAATTAAAATTTTCCATCTGTTTTATACTGTTCAGCTCAAGAAGAAAAAAAGCTCTGACTTAATATTCTAAATTGCAGCATGTGCTATGTGCTTGTATCTGTCAGCATCAATACATTCAGAATATGAAGTAGCTTTGTAATATGTTTATGTGGATTCATCTAAATAATGGCAGACTATCAGACGGCCTACTGCATAAAAGCACCCTAAAGTGGGGAACAAACAGACAGACAGACAAGTAAAAATGCTGCATTGATATGCAGCTTTTGTTCACATTTCCATCGTTGAGTTGTGAAGCCATTTAAAAGTTTCCGTCTCCACGTACAGCACTCAAAATGCTGTGAAACTTTTGATTAGAAGATGCATCTTTTGATCGTTAACATGAAAATAAGCCGAATAAATGAATCCCTGACATAAATGGACACCAGGAAACACTTGATGTAGACTGCAGCTATTTGCCTGCTTTTCAGGTATAAGACCATATGTGTTTGATTACTATAATTATTTCTTTTATCACACATAATAGTGCGAAACATTTTGGACTAGAATTGCTTCAGACCAAAGTGTTTTGTCATTGCAGCATTAAAACTTTAAACTTCACAGTGAAGCAATACATTGAAGAAATAAAAATAAAATATTACGAGTGCAAAATCTGCCTAACAACAGTAAAACACATAACTCTAACTACATTTCACAACTATATTTGATACTAAAACTGCCACTGATATGTGTGTATCTACCTAGTGTACATTCTGCTTTACATGTGATAAAAACTGAGTTAGGAAAATACAAACTGAAAACTATTAAACAGTGGTTACATCACTGGAGAACAATGACTGCACATTAATAACACATTAAGGACAAAAGATCAGTTCATGTCTTATAATGCAAAGATACCTGTTAGTTCTTAAACACGTGTGTGTTCAGGAGTTGAGAATTCTAAATTTTGTTTCACTAAACATACATCTGAATAAAATTTTAAAAGATCATTTTAGGACATATACATAAAAAAAGATTTCATCTTATTACAACAATTGGCTGCCAAGGGCAACTAGACACGGAGAGATTGGCAGGGACATTTTGCCACATGAGTAACTGGGTGACAAAGCTAAAGTGAGCCATGGCTGAGTCACAACCATACTCTCTAACAGCTTTGTTTACCTGCCCTTACTGCTGCCACAATTAATGCAGCAGAGAAGTGGACGAACCAGGTACCCTTGGAACCAAGCACCCCGTCCAAGTACGCTATCTGCTTTGTCCTGCCATGCATTTTGTAATCTGCTGCTGTGTTGTTTAATTGTTGTTACAAAAGAAAGCAGCTATGCTAAAATATTGCCACTCAAAACATCACAGAGGACAGCAGCACTCACAGAACCCTGACCTAAAATCTAATTCGGCTTTAAACCCTGAAAAGGTGAAATTAGCTGGAAATACTTGCTTTTTTTCCAAATCTCATACAAACAGACACAACATAGATAATTAGTATATTTATGTATATTTGATTTATTCATTTGATGAGTAATTATTATATAATGTATTAAGATAAACATGCCAAATAATATACTTTCCAATGTGCATTTGAGTTATAGTTACAAAATTACAAGATGGTTTATGTGCCTATAAGGTGAATCACCAACTGAAGATTAAAATAGGAATTCATTATGAACAACTGCATTAGTAAAATAAGGAACTGTATAATAGCATGAATGATTTTAGATTTTTGTTGGAAATAAAGCAAAACAAGATACACTAGAATAGAGGCAGCTGATCAGTTTGTAGCATTAAGGTCTTATCTAGATTTGCAACAAGAATTGATGCCAACATCCTCTCATTGATGAAAGGGAACATAATGTGGAGTGCACATCATCAATTAGTGACTTGAACTAATAAATACTCAACATGACCACATACTTGCTGTTTGAAATTGTCTCAAGAGTTCAGAACATTTGGGCCAGTTAGAGAGGCTTGGCTTGATTTCCCAGTCTTTTCCCACAGTGAGTAGAATTTCCTGTGCCTGATTATAACCTTAGCAGAAACATAGTCAAATAAATGAACTGCTACACATTATACTGAGAAACTCAAAGAATAACTTCTACACTGTAATCCTATTACAGCACGTTGAATTCTGCAGCTCTCCATTTTAACAAGCTGTCAGATTATGGTCAGCATCCCATAAGAGCCCATATTCTGTTTTTGGCGCCCTATTAGCATCATTTCGTCCATCAAGCGACATTAATTGTGAATGAATGCAAACTCCTGCAGAAGAATACGGTCTTCAAGAGGCCTGTCACATACTTTCTCCACTTGGGAGGACCTTTAACCTACTTAGCAGAGGAACCGCACCGTTTCAAGTAGCGCAGCTGAAAGATATGCACCTGCCCGCTTTTTACTCTCACACTGCTCGCCGATTTAAGAGGAGAGAAAGCATTTGATCTAAATGGTACTACACGGGCCGCAGGTGTAGAATTTCCTCCACAAATATTCGTACAAATTCACCCAATGTGCCCAACACAATACAGATGTAGTTTGAATTCTAAGTTTAGAGTGAGGAATATAGATCATCTCTGGTGTTGTAAGACTGCTGATTTATGTTTCTAGTATTCAACATTTTAAGGTTTCGTTAATATTGATACGGATACTGAGAAAACGTGTTATATTTCGTGCGTAAAAACCTCCTAATTAATCTTTTAATGACTTGGAGGGAAAATAAGTTTATATTTCCAATAAATTGATTGTTTTAATGTAAAATATTACCCATATTACAAAAAAACTCACTTTCTTTTATTTTATTATTAACAATGTGTAATATAAGAATTGAAAGACTTCCCCGACTGACTACCATTTAGATTTAAACTTCACTTTGGATGTGAGTACTAGCCCAGTACCACGGCAGATCCTGAAACAGTGTCGATGTAATCTTAAATCTATGCATTTGTGTAGATACACGATTTTTCTACTTTTTTTCGTGACAGTCAGCAGGACTTTCAAAGAGCCTGTCAAGTGGCTCAGTTCAGATGACGTCTATTTAAGGTGACAAATTTCCATATTCGGAGGTGGCAGGTTGTGTGGATGGATAGATCCTAGATTGCAAAAAGTGGACTTAGTGGACTCTGCTGCAGGAACCCGTTGCTCGCTTCCCGCCTCCAACCACGCCTCAAGTGATCATTTGAACCCAAACCATGATCTTTCCCTAACCCTAACCAAGTGGGTATGTGCATAAATCCAACCAGACCTTAACAGAAGCTTTGTCATACCATAAAACATCATTGTTTTCAACAATGGTTTAAGCCTGGTGCAGGCGAGAAAGACTCTTCCAGTTGAAATACATTAGTTTGAAAGTCGTGCTGAATGTCATGAAAAAAATGAAAATTCGTGTCCTTGTTTCTCCACTACTTTATTGATGAAAAATAACAGCCCTGAAGGACGTTGTTCAGTGCGTAATCATTTTAAAAACCTTTTCCAAACAAAAGATGGCCTTTACAAGTCTACCTCTTCCTTAGGAACCATCCCTAAGACGCAACACTTTGTTTTCAAAGAAAGACTTCACCAATCGAAATAATGGACAATTCCCTAGAAATCTAACCAGAGGAGATTTTCAGGCGTAAACAAAGGACTGAGAGTTCGTGCGTAAATTACGCACGACCCGCAAACTTTAACCTGGAAAGATTTACCATATACCTTAAGCAATGTGAGTTTTATGGTAGCAGTGCACTCTGATTTTACCCACGAATCTTCAGTGTGGTCCACTAAGAAAAATGAAGTGAACAATGGAAACCTGTTAGCATTTTTGTGTTTGTTTAAATTCCTCTCACGTTATAACAAGAGTTAAGAGTTGAGTTAGAGATTTAAGGGCTGTAAGACCAAATAAATCCCCATGTTTTTTGCACTCTGTGCTCGGCCGGTTTGTGGTTGAGGTGCCAGGTCAGGACCCCGGCCCTTCAGCCATCTCTCCACATCTCTCAGGGTATTGAACTAGCAACGAAGTGATGGAGGAAAGCACTTCAGTAACCAGACGCTTTGGTCCATCTGCTGCGCTGTGCAGAGCTGAGGGGGGGTGATGATATCGGTAAAAGGTTGTCAATATGATGTGAGCTAGACAAATGGATTGTTCTTATGTTCTTTTAACAACAGTTAAATAGTCCAATGGAAGCTTACTTACATTTAATATATTGGAAATTATGTTTAAATGTCCCAGCAAAGACCGCGGTGTTTATTTGAACACGACGAGCCTTTATGTCCTTTTTAAAATGCATATAATTTAAATTTGATCACTGATAGTAAAGAATGCTTAACACACAGCAAAATTAAAATAAATGGACACTTGATTGTCTTTGTTCTTTTATTTCAGGCGTAATGTTTTTAGCAATTAAGCAATTTTTGTAAAGCTTATGTAATAAGTAAAATGATCTATAAAGTTTGACAATTATAATAGGTAGGTTATGGAGAGTCAAAGAGAGGAGAATTTGAAAAGCGTGTATTTACAAAAGCAAACCAGTTACAACGCAAACAAGCACTCAGTCCCCGTGCGTAATTCTAGGAATAAAATATTATTCCTGCTACCATCATTGTAACACTGTTATTCACCTTGGGACAGGAAAGGTCAGTTTAGGCTAATATAAATGAATAGCCTGTATTGAATGCTATTTATCAGCATGCATGTATGCAACAAGGCTGTTGTATCCTACAAACACACAGTAACAAACTCCTTTCAATAACATAACCACAGGTGCACAAAGGCTTGCCAATTAAAATGATTGTCTTCATAAAAGCGTCAGATGTATTAACAAACCTTGTCTCGGCCTTCCTCACTGCTCCTTGGCGCGTCCGTTTATCCTTCTCCTACCAGCCTTAGCCACATCATATTCACTGAATGGATGTAAAAAAAAGAAAAAAAGGAGAAAAAAAAGTTGACTTAGATTGGCAACTATATTAATGTGGACTATTGCTCTCTTAAGCGTTGCATGCAGCCAACCAGCTCCAGATTTATGGGATCCTAATGTTGAGGGTCTGTGGACGAGGGTCCTGCTCTCTGACTCAGTAATCCACAAGGTTGAGAGGTTTACCTCATTTACATAATGTTAGAGGTCTGGGCCGAGGCCTACCTTTCTTCTCGCCCTGAAAAGACACCATGTTACCGTTGGCAAAAGAGTGGAAAAGGCGCACAGAAATCTGGATAAGAACAGCAATATTTTACAGGTAAGAATTATTACTCTGCTTTAAGAAAATACATAATTTTATCAGTTTTGATTCTTTAATAGAGATATTGGTTAGGGAGAGCATTTTATTTACACATGAGCCTTCATGCATATAAGATTTTCCCCCCTTCTTCACTGTCTTTCTGACAACTCCAGCTGACTTAGAGCAGGTTGGCGCGCGTAATGTTTTGTTTTCCACAACAACAATAAAATCCAACCACTTCACATTAAATCCGCCGCGGAGCCCAGGCATCTGATGGGGAGCTTTGGGGGTAGGAGAAGGAGAAATTCGGCTGCTGAAATATGCATAAGAACAATGATTTATTACAATCAGGCTATCAACTCAACCGGAGATTGGTGTTCTTGATATGTCGCTATAATTGATGGCTGACCATGTCACATCTTCATTTGCTCAATTAGGGTAGGTAGCTACTTGCTGCCATGCCATGCTAAATTACATTAGTGGCTTCGCACAGACGAGTGTTTCCTTCCTCCAGTGAAGGAAGATGAATACACATTTCACGTCTGGAAAATAACCTCCCGGTCAGCACACCTGCTCTGTTTGTTGGTCTGTTATAATCTGGTGATATTGATGAAAAACATAAACCATCCCAAATATCATCATAACCGCTCATGAGAAGCATGATATGAGGTAATCTCAGAAATAGACTCTTCATAATTTGACGCTAATGAACTATACGGCTAATAATGAATTATAGAACCAGGTGTAAGACTATAATGAGAAGCTACATTAACTAGTTTTCATTATTGCATTTTGTAGAAGCTCTTTTGTCTTTTGACCCCCTCTATTGTGTCTCTCTTCCTCTGATTCTTCCCCTGGCGCCAGTCAGTTTGCTCAGAGATTACAATGTCAGGTCAAGATTGCAAAGTGTCATTAATGCATGTTGACCAGACTTGAGGGTTTGGGGCTTACAATATTGTCTCCAAATTGCATTAAGTCTAATGAAACGTGTGAGGAAATGTGCACACGTATTGTGTTTTTTTTTTGTTGTTCCCTCCTGAATGATTTTGAGTTTTGAAAACTGAGTTTTAGCAAATATAATCTATCATTTCTGTACACACGCTTCGCCTTGCTTATCATGAATGTGTGGTGGTGATATACTCACAGATTGGATTCCTATTGCCGTTTTCCTTTCAGCATTTTGTCATTTTGAGCTTATTTGGACTTGTCCCTCTCTGGTGAGGCAAAAATGATGCTTAAGAAGCATAAATGAGCTGGTCATACAACTTCATTGTGCCTCTTTGATGATACTCTGTGGCCCTTATGTTTGTTCAAAGTGCTCTCAAAGTTTCTAGAAAGAGTGGAATTCCCTACTGACGCAAAATACTCATATGTGGTCAGATCAGCTGATGTGCTGCACATAATGAGCTATTCTCACCTGTATATAGTTGCCTGAAAGGACAGAATCATAAAACGTGGCATCGTTTTATTCATGTATAGTTAATATAAAGCAAAGTGTATTTTCATGAATTATTTCCCTAAAATGTCAATGACTATTGTTTGCTGGTTTAGGAGTTTTGCNTGGGCTCGCCTCCTTCTCCAAGGCGATCAATAGGATCTCAGGCGCACTACAAGCACTCTCTTACGTAGACATCCACCAAGGAGAGAGCCGATACAACAACACGGTTGATCTGCTCAAACACAAAAATCTACCTGCTTTCTGAATCATGTCGTTGAGCCCAAAGCACACAACGCCTTTTTCAGTGACAGATATTTTGAGTCCAATCGAGGAGACCTACAAGAAGTTTAGTGGCATGGACGGCGCAGGAAACCTAACCTCTCCACTGGGAGCCTACCGACAGCCTCAGGTGTCTCAGACCGGCATGCAACAGCACTCCATGGGCCACAACGCTACGGTGGCCACTACTTACCACATGCCGCACACCGTCTCCCAGTTCTCCCACAGCGCAATGGGGGGATACTGCAATGGAAGCATTGGCAACATGGGAGACCTCCCGTCGTACCAGGAAAGCATGCGGAATAGTGCAGCAGCAACAGGGTGGTACAGCGCCAACCCTGATCCAAGATACTCCACAAGTAAGTTTTTTACTCCATTTATACACACTTTTCTATTTTTTTCCGTTGTAAATAAAAATAACAATTGACATTCAGGAACGAGGCACAGGACTAAAACTGTATCGCTTTTGATATAATTTTTTATTTATGTCAGGAGATTACTGATAAACAATTAATGTAAATATTATACATTATTTCACAAAACATTTAATTTAAAATGACTGTTTATGGTTAAACCGAAAAGGAGATCATTATTTCAAGTCTGGCTCGAGTTTTTTTTTTATTTATCTTTGGCATGAGTAACAACTCAGGCAAGATCTATTATCATTATTGTTGTTGTTATTGTTATTATTATTATTACTATGATTATAATTGTAATTATTATTATTATTATTATTATCATTATTATTACTATTATCATTTTAAATACAGGGCAAAAGCTGATGCTTGCCAACTTCAATAATTAACGGATATAATTTAAATACTTTTCAATAAAGACTATTTCAGGCGAAACAGTGTTCTCCTCTTCTGTTTATTGAACGCACGTATATGTATGTATATTTTTAAGTTTCTAGATTCATGGGACCTTCCACAGGTATGAACATGACCGGCATGGGGAGTCTCACAGGAATGGCGGACGCCACCAAATCCATGCCAGCTCTCCACGCTGCGCCCAGGAGGAAACGGCGCGTCCTGTTCTCGCAGGCTCAGGTCTACGAGCTGGAGAGGAGGTTTAAGCAGCAGAAATACCTGTCGGCGCCGGAGAGGGAACACCTAGCCAGTATGATCCACCTGACACCGACCCAAGTGAAGATCTGGTTTCAGAACCACCGGTATAAGATGAAGCGCCAGGCCAAGGACAAGGCAGCGCAGCAACTACAGCAGCAGCAGCAACAGGACGGTAACCTGTGCCAACAGCAGGCGCAGTCTCCGAGGCGCGTAGCCGTGCCAGTTCTGGTGAAGGACGGTAAACCGTGCCAGAACGGCTCAAATACGCCGACACCGAACCAGCAACAGGTACAACAGAGTCAACAACAAAGCCAACAACAGAACGGAGCCGGAGTCGTGCTCGCATCCTCGACCAGCAGCCTCGCCCAGCATCAAAGCCAGCAGCAGGTGAACGCTTTGGAGCTGGAGGAGATGTCACCCAGCCCCCCCTCACTGCACAGCCAGCTCAACATGGCCCAGATAGACACATCTGCTGTAGATTACACCAGTAACATGGTCAACTCAAACCTCCTCTACGGCAGAACGTGGTAGGACCTAATACAGTAATGTCACTTTCCACTTTTTCTATGTGAACCTGCGGATGAGCCCATGCAAGAGCAAAACAACACATATATCTATATTCATATCTATATATAGCTATATATAGAGATATATGTATATCTCTATATATAGGTGTGTATATATAGAGAGAGATATATGAAAAGCTGAAAATGAGGGCCCTTTGGTGTTGGAGGGGACAAGGCGCACAGAGGCGCACCAGCTGATCAGGGCACATTTTCTTGACATCTCTGAGAGGGGAGTCTATTTTTGAACATTACAGAAATGGCTGCCCTTGAAAGCAATTATGTCGTTTCTGGACCTTTTGTAATCCATGTTTTGGACCTTCCTCATGATGTTTTAAACGTAGTCTATGTTGTTGAAACGAAAAGGAATGCTGCTTCACTTGAGTTCGGACTGGGGGGAGAGGTGGGATAAGGTTTGAAGTACACTAAACCACCACTCCTTATTTGCGGTGATAACCTGGTATTTTATCATATTAATATTGTAAACTAATGTATTCATTTAGACTTATTAAATAAAGTAGGGACTTGTATATTTGGCTAACACACACACGTTTAACTGTATAATAATCGTTATTGCGTCCACTTTTATGTTTTCTTTATTCTTTTGTAAGTTAAAAAGGAACAAATGCGTGATGGCTGCTGTATATGTTTCAAAACCAAGTGAACGTTAACAATAAATAACTTGAAGTGTGAGAGCTATTCCTAAAGAAGTAATTTTTTAAAAGGAATTTGTTTTGAAGTGCATTTTCATTATGTTGTGATTGAGACCAAATTGAGCTGGAAAGCAAGGTCGATGAGGGAGCCAGCATTGTTCAGGTGACATTTTGGAGGGTTGCCTTTCATGAAGGATGTCTACAAGACTCTAAGACCGGGAAATCACCCATAGACAAATCATCAACACCTTTCCAGCAGGTTTATTTTTGACATTAATTTATACATTCACATATCAATATATCAAACTTTTAACAAACTCTTCAAACATATTGATTCAGCCCCTTTCTATAGGCCCAGACCTCCGTTTTACCGCAACGTAATTGTAAGTGCGAGTTTTCATAAAAACTCGCACTTAATTATTGTAATGCGAAGAAATACACACAGCCTAAGGAAATGTCATACAACGCAAAGAAATGCACGGTCCGCATTTTTTATGCTCTTTTAAAGTTGGTTAACCCGTAATTGTAGGGT
>JANJYQ010022614.1:0-17914 GCA_024605255.1 Rastrelliger kanagurta | reverse complement strand
TTTTTTTTCTGTTAAATCTGACGTGCAATCAAATGCATTTATAAGACCTTTAAACATGATAATGTTTAAACAAGTCAGCTGGAGATTGTTTTCAACCAACTCATACATTTTATTTTAGTTAACAGACAGACTTAAAAACATTCCCAAAATGACTACATTTTCAGTGGTAAATCTGCCTTGGGTATAGAAAGTTTTTATGTCACAAAGGTAGCTTCCATCATTGTTAGATGGATTTAGGTATTTTTCTGAATAGCAACTTGAAGCTGTCCTTATTTTCCCAAATGTATTCAGTTATTTTCATTACCATAAGGATTGAAGTGTGCTATAAATGTGTTCATCAGATCATGAGAAATCTGTGTGATAACTGTTTAAAGATTGAGGTCGGGCTTTGAGTTGTTTAGCTCTCTCTGTGGTGCAAAAGGAGAGGTGAAATTAGTGTTTTTATCTTCTGGTATGCCAAGTTCAGGAGGACACACTGTTAGTGTTGTGGCAGCCTGTGGGTGATGGGGTGAGTTTTCACACAGCACTCCAAAGGAGGTTTTTGTCTCTGCCAGCCAAAATTACCACCATGAAATCAGCGCCTGTTGAAGACTGCTGAGAGAAAAGCAGAGGAGAAAGGAGACCTCCTTAAAGGCAGAAAGGAGAGGAGAAAATATAGCAGGGTGTTTAGTGATGTTTATGGCGCCATCAAATGTCCCCTGACTGGTGGGAAGGCCTAGCAACTGTAATTTCAAAGATGGTTTGTTGTGTTTCTTTATTTAGCTCATGATATTCTTTCACAGCCTCACCAAAAATCTGTAAAATGTTTCCCATGTTACTCAAATGAAGGGCCATCATATATGTTCGTTTTACATCCGTTGATCTGAAACCCAGACACAGAGATTTATTACACTCTGGGAGCTGAAGTCACCTGTCCTTGACTATAGCCGTTTAAAAAAAAAAACAAAAAAAAAAAACACCAATGCGACTACCATTCACCAGCTTGGGACCGCAAGACCTTCAGCTGGGCTTTCGCAGCTTCCCAAAATAGTCCCACATTATACGCCCCAAGGCCTGGCTGCCATCACAGTAGCCTCAAGGAAACTAAATCAAATCTGTGAATGGTGGTTTCCATGTGACCCCTGCATGGATCACCAGTTTTCACTTTTAAATAAGTGACGATAACATTTGCTCTTATCATAGGCACAGTTTTTGAAGCTTGAATAGTAGTTGATTCATTCAGTGCATGTGTATATTATTGATAAAAATCAAGTTTTTCTTCCTACAAAATATATATTTTATGGTGGCAAAGTTGCAGGGCTGTTTGTACAGGGATCATGTCTTTATTAAGATATAAAGACTTAAGCGGCTTGCACTACATTGCTGTCTGAATTGAAACATGTTACATATGGATGACGGCATTAAATGTAGAAGTAGCTGCAGATCCTCAAATCTAAAGTTCCCCTATTGTTATTTTTGCCATTGCAGATGTCACTAGTAAAACTCTTCCTTTTAATTAAAAGAATACATGCATAGTGATTATGTTTTCATGTTAGACTACGGAGGCACATTTTGTGCTTAGAAGGGGAACACCACACAGAAAGCCTTGTTCTTCTAGTTAGCTTACTTCACTTGCCTGTATGTTTATAGGGAAGTTTTTCAGATCTTCCAGAGCCATATGACTCAGGGAAAGGGCGTGTTGTTTTTAAAAAGCTTGCCATCGGCTGACTAAATATACCCTTTACTGGACCTGACCCCTCATTTGCCTTTGCTGTGGCCACTTTAGGTCGACATGCTTGCTCAGCAGGGGCCCTACAACCAGTAATTATATAGGAGGGCTTCCATTTTACATCCCCTGTATAGTGTTGCTTTCACACAAGCTCTTTCCCTCAATTTAGACATTTTGGTTGTCATTGATGGTTTACCTACATTTTAATTCTACCTACGTCTTCTTAATAGAACAGAAATAGTTCATGTTTCCAGCCTGTTGCACATCAGACATGAGAGTCATGTACTCCCCATCATCATTTAGCCTCTAATGTAGATGTGAATTAATGTTGTTAAAGTAGTAGGTTGGTAATCCTTCATCTGGCTTTTTAAAAGTTGAACTTTTCCTCCCATCTGTCATCCACGAGACGATTCTCCATATGACCAGCAGTCAGCTGTCCGGTGGAAGTCATACAGCTGTTCACTGGATTTAAAATGACTTTATGTTAACATTATGTGGCTTTGCACTTCACAGCTGAAGCCTGATGTCTATCTTCAGTGAATTCCAGATGGTTTGGACGTGGATCAGAGTTGCAGACGGGTATGCACTTTGAACAGTTTAGCAGATAAGACTACTCTTCAAAGTAAATGGAAAAACAGAATATTGTGGGAGGTTTTCTGTTCGTCGTAAGAAGTTTCTCATGGGTGACACATTAACTGGAGGCCACTTGAAATGCAGCTTCAATAATCAGATGGAAGCATAACAGTCAAGCTGAAGTTGTCATGCCAATAGCTCAGCATAGACTGCGAGACTGTAAAGCCCTGGCTGTCTATGTGAAATGTCAAAAACAGTTCATCAGCCTGTGGGGTAACACAACCCAAAACTCTGATGCAGCTGGCAGTACTCTTAAGATGATCTCGTGGTCCCTGTCTGGTCTTATAACAGATTTAATGCCCACAGTTGGCATTATCATGTACACATGTATGCATGCTCGGGTCTCTGCCACATCTACAGCCAAACTCCATTAATCTGTAAATGACATTGGAGCAGACATCTGTCCCCATCAGTGTGTCATCCTATGTGCTCTCAGTATTTAGTTTCAAGAGAAAGGCTCTCTCCCACTCACTTTCTCACATGGGCCTGGCTCCAAATAACCCACAACTTCCCCAGAGAATATAAGAGCAAACCAGCTGAAGTTGGAGTCCTTTAGACAGTCAAGCTCTTCTTTTGCCATTGTAAAAGAAAACAATAGGTGTATATTTTCAAAGAAATTTTCTGCGCATGCTGATGCTGATCTTAATTAAGAATATCAATAAGCAGTATATTAATGTGCTGGAGGCATTTTTGTTGAATTAATAATGAGAAGAAAATATTTTAGTACAAGTTGACATCACTTTAAAATCAGTGTAGGGCTTAATATGTAATGAATTATGACAGAACAAGGCAAGAAGGCATTATTTAATTCTTAATAAAATCTGGTGTTTCTGATCATAAACTGGCTTTTTAAAATATTGCATATTATTCATGGGCATCTGGCCAGCCCCTTGATTAAATTATGCAGACATATCCACTGTTACTGTAGTACCAATCATGATATCAAACTATATGACTGACAGTGTCAGCACAACACCCTGATTATCACAAGCTGCTGTTGTTTTGCTATCACTATTCCCACAGTCTGGGTGGGTACTTACAGATGGTCCTGATGATTAAGTCAACAGTCATACAGCAAATGTGCCATGTATTTTGTATTGGAGAAGGTAGAAATACAAACTGTCTTTTCTTGTCTAAATTACTATATTTACATGCACAAAATAGTCGTTTCTGCCCTTATTCCAAAAGTTAGCATATTCCTACTGAGCTGTGTACATGGCTAAGAAAAACAAATATGATAAAATGAAACAGTGAAACATGCTTTCTGTCTGTCAGAAGATGTTTTCCAGTATTAGCGGACTTACTTGACTGTGCAGACACATTCTCCCTCATTAGGCTATACCTTCTTCTTTATTAGGGTGATGTTGCAATATCTGCATGTATCCAAAAACCTGTTGATATCCGAGTAAGCTACTGTGTCTGACAAGAAATGTGGGATTTTCTTTTCAGCATTGCAAACTGACATCTAGTTGGTTTGTTTGGGATTAACTTGGGCCTATTAACACAATATAAAAACTGATAGTAGTTTGAGGTCCACACTTTCAATACAAACTGAAACAGAGACTCGACTAGCATCTTGCTACTACGCACAGCCTCATTTGGCCATACATGAAAAATCTCCACTTTTATATAGGAATATATACTTCCTATGGGCACTGGTACGTCTTACTCACAAAAGTCTACATTCAGAATGAGGCTCAGTTTGAAATATCCAAACAGAATATACTGTTCATGTGACTCATACCATTTCTGTCATTGTCCTATTTTTAATATAATAGGATAGATTTTTTTTTTAAATAGTGGAATATTAGTGTGCATGTTTCTGTGGATAGCTGATGTGAATAAATGAATCCTATGTGCAACAGGAGAGGACAGCAGATTGATTGGAATAAAAACAGACATTGTGGTTTATGCCCTTTCTGTTTAAGGTTGTGAGTAAGAAGAAGTAAGAAGCATGTATAGTCACTCAAAAGAGCAATTTCCCTTCATCAGTACTTGAATTACTTCAAGTAACTTAAGGTGTGAATGTCAACTCAGCAAGAGCAGAAGTTATTTTCATCAATTTCTTGTGCAGCAGTGGATGGAAATTTCATTTTACACTGCCAAAAGAGACATTCTTTCCACAAAATTAGCTACTTAAAGCACATTTCCTATAACAGTTTGTTTGTACGTGGTTAGGCTCATTGGTATTATAGTGACAGATTGCAAGGGGGAAAAAATGAGGAGCAGCCTCTTGGCATGCTGCAGCAAAAGGAAGAAGAGCATCTCTGTGCATTGATGCTGATGATGAGTGGACACATGGAAAAGAGAGCAAGTGAGGGGAAAGAAGTGGAGTTGTTGGCAGGCATTGAATGTCCAATTCCCTCACATCACACTCTGTATCCTCGCCATCTCTCTGCTCACAGGATGTGGAGCTCCTTGTCGACACTCTGCTTTGGAAGTGAAGTGGCAAGTGGGGAGGTCACTATCTTGTCCTACATGACAAGTTGTACTATCATTTCATCAGGAAATTTGATTATTTTTGAGTCAAGACGCACTTGATTCAGTTAATCCAGGTTCAGCCAGTCAACGTCTACACTGAGTAACAGTTGAGATATTTGCAGTAGCAACATGCACCAACTCTATTTGGAAGGGATGCACCAATTTGATACACCAGATTGGTATCAGTACAGCTGATGACTAACCCAATTAAGCAGACTGAATATCGTTAATCACACAAAAGATCTACTTCAGATTTTTCTTTGTCTTTCATTGTGTATCTTTGCTTCTGTGTCTTTACTAATTTCAGTTACATTCATTCAGTCCTGTTGGGAAGCTAAATTAGTTTGGAGTGCCACAGCAAGCCCTGACCTTATGTTACTGTAACATCATTGGCCCTTTTCCCTTGGCCCTACTCTACTCTACTCGACTCGACTCGGTTTGTGTAGCATTTCTACCGGTACGGTACCTCGTACCAAGTACTATTTTAGTTCCTCCTCTATCCTGGTTCCAAGCGAGCTGAGCTGGTACAAAATGGTGATGTCGAACGATTGCCGATCACTGATTGGTCAGAGCCGTTGTCACTGAGGAGTGAGCGTGACACACCGACACAAGAATCAAACGTGCCATTTTTAAAAAAACAAAAACTGCCAGGAGGAATTTATCTGCTACCTGCACGTAATTATTCACCATGGTCCGTGGACGAGGTCCAGACCTTTTGTGTCTTGAGGCTAATGAGCGGATCCAGATTGAACGGAGCAATAAGGAAGCACCACTGTGTTACGACGACCCCGCCCACGGCTAGTTGGTACCAGGCCGGTGGAAACACAACACAAACCATGTAGAGTCAAGTCAAGTAGGGCTGGAGTGAAGTGTAGCTACAGTTTTCATATTTGAGTAAAATGAGTATTGGATCTGCGCTTTGTATTGGCAGATATCCCGAGTTGAGGAAAGATATCAGTAGAAAATTTGGATAGATGCATCCCTGTTATTTGTCAGCCTAGTCAGAAAAACAGACTACCTCCACTAAAATGAGTTATATTAGGAACCTCCAGGCAGGGAGAGGTGCTAGGTGAGTGAGCAGATTAAATTTGGTCATGAAATGAGATGTCAGTATTTGGCTGACTCAGCTCAGGAGATGACACAGATTAAGTGTTTGTATCATGTTTGCTTCATTATGAATAATCAGAGCAGGGAACAGAAATGTTAAAAACAAAACAAAACCTTTAATGTAATCTTGAAGGCACAAGGCCGAAATATCGTTTTTTTTTTAAAAACAAAACCTTTTAAAGGAAAGATGACAAGACCAAGAAGAGTGTTGCATCTTGTACTTGGACTGATTATTGTTAAACATTTTTTGTCACCAGAGCCTCTTCATTTTCAATAAAGGAGCATTAAAGATGACCAAAAACTTAGTGCTTCTCCCCATTGTCAAGTCTAGCACTTGTTTGGAATCAATCAATCCAGTAAAAGCTTTTTGCTTTAAGGCAATATGCAAATATTTATTGTTGCTACAGTGTCAACTTGATTGGATTTGTCTTCGCCACAATTATGCATATAGGTCAGGGTTTGCAAGTTTTTGACATTAACGCCTCTAAATTTCACCTGGGAGTTTTAACTACACTCAACTGAGAGGGTTTTTCCTTTGGGTCTTCCCGCAGTGATTACAATACTAGTTTTCTGTACACCAGTTTGCTGTGAAAGCACAGCACTGTGTCTTATTGTTTTGTTGTTTACAAAGGCAATGTCCTTCTTCCCAATGATTTGTTAAAAGTACTTTATAGATAAAGTTGATGTCTCTTTTCCAACTTTCTTTGACACCAACACATTCCAGGTTATGGTGCACAGATAGGCAGAGCTCCAGTTTCCCCCTCTCTGTCCCTTGTCCTCAGTGGGCAGCCTGCCAGTATTTGTGCCCAGTTAACAGTGCAGTGCTGGGAACCCCAAGGCCCCAAGCAGGTGTCAACCTCCCCGCCCAGCCAAAGGAGCTGAGAGAGGAACACAAAGGGCTCAAAGAGACCTGCCAGCATGGTAACCGTCTTAAATATCCCAGGCCAGTATGGCCACTCCTCTAAATCTCTCAGCAGCATAGGGTAGCTGCCAGTCCGCTCATTCTGCTACTGTAACACTGACTCTCAAAGGGGTTTGAAGCTTTTTTAAGCTTTCCCTAAATGGGGTTTGGAGTGGTGAGATTGATAGAGGGTATCAGGAGTGCAAAGATAGAGGAATGAGTCTAGTTTGAAGCTTTTATGTGTGCAGTAGCCCCAGTAGAGGCCTTTTCAGAGGACAAAAACTGAGAGAAAAATTGTCTGTCTGCAGTTTTCATCACACATGGTGTTATTATCTCATCCACCGACTTCTCCATGTCTCTCTACTATAGTCATAGTTTTTACTGTCATCGGACTGTTTTATGGGTCGTCTTTATGGGATGCTTCCAGATCTCATGGGTTTGTGTGATCTTTGAAAATACTGGCCTGCCTCACAGTTAAGCTGTCCTGGCATTTAGATTGGCAAGAATGTAAAAGAACTGAATAAGAGGGAGAAGTGATGCCTTCATCCTCTGTCCTCTCTCCTTTTGCTCTTTCTGTTCATTGTTTGCTACTCTGCAGTGATGATGTGGATGGGATTGGGTGGGGGCAGTGGAGTGGAGGCTACCATCATCTTCAGTAAACAATAGGTCCTTGTGTATTTGACCCCCTCTTCAGTCGAGTAGTCCATGGTTAGAGCTCAAACTGGAAAGGAAT
This sequence comes from Rastrelliger kanagurta, assembly GCA_024605255.1. NCBI lineage: Eukaryota > Metazoa > Chordata > Actinopteri > Scombriformes > Scombridae > Rastrelliger > Rastrelliger kanagurta. Next base: position 10,351 of record JANJYQ010022614.1, on the reverse strand, counting down.
TCCTACTTTGCCACATTTAGTCAGTGGAAGCTCCCACAAAAAAAAAAACACAATCCCAGTTTTAAGAGGGTCATACCTCTGGGGCCATTTGTTCTCATTTACAACCAAATCAATAATCAATTAGCATTTTCCTCCTTTTTTTCTCCAGCTGCAGTGACCACCATCGATTGTCTATGCATGCTGTACCATATGATATATCTGCCCCTAGCCGTGTAACTAATTACTAACCTATATGTTGGTGGGATGAATCACAATGGGGCTACTAGGTCATTAAAACAGCAGTTGACAATGATTTATTTGTTCTGTGATCATTCTGTGACTTTGGTTGAAATAAAATCCTAAATGAGGACAAGTGACCTGATGAAGCAGTTTGTTGTTAACCCCGTTTTTATTATTGAAATCTTTTGCTTCTTGATCGTAAACACAAGTTAACACAAGTTTTGATTTCAGTAGTTTGAATACTTTTGATGAAGTCCATATTTTTTAACATAGCAGTGTTAGTGTGTTATCTCAACCCGCGTGTTACAAGACATCTGATAACCCTTTATCCCCTCCTGTGCGTGACCGGCCCACCCATTTTGCTGATGTATGCTGCGGGTACTTCAGTTCCTTGTGAGGATGTTGTGGAAAACCAGAATAACCTGCTTTATGCCAGCTCACTTTACTCTCAGTAGAAAACTGCACACAACCACCTGACTGGCCTAATCCACCTACTTCATGTTTACTATGACATTGGCCTTCAATGAATGCAACATGTAGATTTGTACACACCCATGCAGGCAGCACGCATCATTAGTCTTTAATATTGTAAAATATCTGTGAGAAGCCACAAAGAAGAGACACCATCCCTTTCACATGATTGGATCAAGAGACAGGAAGCACTTGATCCTTGTAACTGAATTATGTCTGTTAATCACTTTCTGACTTAATACCATTTCAGTGTTAATAATATTTAGTAAAAGAAGATAATCAGCCTTCCGTGCCTGTCAGAGTGAATTTGATCAGACATGAAACTTAACCTGAAGGTTATTTTACATGTACCCTGCACTGCACTAAATTTGGCAAACATTGCATTTATTACAAGCCGGATTGAGAACAGATTTAGGGATTTATTTTAATATTTTACTTAAGCTTTAAAGCCCTCCCCCCAGCTTTTCAGCTGACCTAAAACAGGCGACTTAAAACTTCAACCATGACATATTAACTATTTTACATAATGATTTAAACTAAATGAATATACAAAAATGTTATTAAACTAACTGAATCCTCCATATTTGAGACATTTTCAAAGAGGGATTTTACTCCCACAATAGATACATAATCTTTCAAGATAAAACCATTGATGCTTTCTATTTTATTGCATGTCATGATTGGTAGTTAACTATTATAAACTTGCAACCCGAGCTTTCCTCCAGTAATCACAAACAATGATTTCAGTGTATTGGAGGAATACATTTGATTCATCAGTGCCACAGGGGAAAAAAACAAGCTTAACATTTTTATTAAATGTGACGACGCCAACCTCCTTAGGTGGTTCTGGATAAGTTTAACGCCGAGTGTGAATGGCACTGAGCAGCCTAATGGAGCTCTTATCAGGGACATCCTGAAGTGAATGTTCCAGGAGAAAGTCGTTAAAAAGCAAAAACATCATAATGCTCCGCAAATTGGCAAATGGAAGACGACACCCGCATCTGATAGCTTCCAGGAATGCTGTCGTCATCGTGGTCATTGTCATCGTCATCATCCAAGGCAAACGAGTACGCCTGTTACTGTGTTGCAACAAAGCTATGCAGTGCAGAATAACAAGTTTTTAATAAAAGGGGGATTTTCTTAAGCCTGAGGTGTTAAGATATTGCATAACACACATACCAACAGTAAACTGAAATGTCATACAGTGGTCACATTAACCTTAACTGCACTGATAATGGTCATCTGTTGCCAGAGGGTCATACGAGATGCGTGTTTGTATTTTTTCTGCTTGTTATGAACATAAGTGGGTGGGTAGTTTTCTGCCGCTTTTAGTCAGTTCAGATGAGGTCCATCATGTGCTCCTCTTTCCCTCCCCTCCCTCTCTTGATCCCCACTCTGAGTCCTCAAGTGGATCCACACATCCATCTGTTTTCCTGTTTCACACATCCGCTTCTGAAACAGTACCAACAAGCAGTGAAACATGCCTTTTTTTTGGTCGCTAGAGTGAAAATCTAATAAGTGTACTGGAAATGGCAAATAGCCAGAGTTGTTTCTGAACACGGACAATTTTACTTCCTTTGTTTTGTGCTATTTTAAATAACATGACACATACACATGAATGAGAAATGCTTCCGTATTTGTAAAGCCCAGCTGTCTACCCAACATAATTTTTTAATTAATAAAATAATAATCGTTTAAAAAATAATTAATAAAATATCACACTTTATAATGTGTTAAGATATATTACATATAATTAAGAACATATCTAAGTGTCATACTAAGAACCATTTTTTTCTTTTCTGTTTTCACACGAGGAACTTTATTTTACATATGTCTTATTTTAAGATGTTTTTACTGTCCAAAATATCTTTTTTTTTTTCACTGATTTTATTCAAATGCACGTGACATGCAACATTAACCTCTTAAGCGATGCAAAAGAGGATGAATCAGTGCTGCCAGCTTTCAGAATGAGGAAAGTGGATTTGATGTTTGTCCCCTTTTAGTGTCTGTGCTGCGTGATTAAAATCAGCTTGTGAGGAACTCGTTCATCTCAAAAACCTTGTGTGTTGCCTTTTTGGAGCATCAGGTTTCAGTGTGTGGCTTTACTTTTGTGTTGTTTGCTTTGCAGAGGAAACTTCACAGTTCCGAAGTTATCAGAGTCTAACATGGGATTTGGCGTGCTGGGAGTGTTTCTGGGGCTGCTGCTTGAGGTCTCTACCCATGGACCCCACGCTGTGCCTCGAACTTCCTGGAGACACCAAGGTAAGACTTCATTTATATACATAATTTACTAAATCTGTGTTACTTCAAAAACAGGGAAATGAATGGTTTTCCTTTAACTAATAACTAATCACTCATTTAGGTAGAAAAACATTTGAAACATAGTAAAAAGAGTAAATTGTATGAGTTGTATGAGAACCTTAATTAATGACATTGGTAGCAGCTGTATTTGTTCTGCTATTAAATAATTACTGTGAAAAAGGTCAATTACTGCAGGTTTGTGCAAGACAGTTTTGAGTATATACACATGTTGTTTAATTCTTTGGAAGCTTGCTAATAAGATGAACTTGTCATCACATCATTCTATTCAAAATGTCAAAGATGAGTATGATTTGACACACATAAAAACATAATTTTGCTTCGGCCAAGACACTCTGAAAGAGAAATTAGCTTCAATCAACTTTAGGACAGTCTCCTCAAAAGAGTTTAATGGACTTTTGCCCATGTAAGCCATTTTGTTCTTAAAGTTGTGTTGTTTTTTTGGTTTTTGCTTTAATATAGGAAGGAACTGTTAACCACTGCTAAATGTTCTTCAGAAACTTCAGTGCTGATTTAAACTGAAACTTTGTGAGTGTTGGCACTCAATTAGAGAAGTCATGCTTCTTTTTCTCAGTTGGTATTTATGGTCTTGCACAAACTCTAAAACAAGAAACAGGAGACCCCAATGCAGAAGTGACTGTGCAGGTTCGTGTGGTAAAACTTTGCATCTGATATAGCTGTATATTATGGTTTCAGTAGGGACCAATAGAAAGCTTTGAATGTTTGAAAGCGCTCTTTAGACTGAAAATCTCTCAAGGCTCACAATAGATTACTCAGTAACACCTGTCTTCTAAATCTATCTCACGAAATGCCTCCCACCAGCCTCCTCAGACTCACCACAAACTCTCAAGTGAAACGCTTTACAGTCAAGCGGAAGTTCTGTTTGCATGCTGCTGTTTACAAAAATACCAGTAACTAAGTCGCTGTGCAAGAACAACCACAGCAAAGTCGAATTTCTCTACTCACCGTGCCATAGTCACTGTTTCAGTCAGTGAGGGTATTTGCTTTCAACATTGTGGTGTTTATGTGTCGTCACCTGCAACCCGAACCCACTTGCACCTGGCGCAACTAATGCCAGCCAAATACAAACTGTGCACTAGGTTTGCCATCCATCACAACAACACACATTAATAAGACAACAGTGTAACAAAAGATGCACAGCCTTATGTCACTGTTTATTGATATTTACTTGTTTACAACATAAACTTGATTGCTTCAGGGTCCATGTTAAACCTATGTTAAGTGTTATTTTTATTTTTCATCTTTCTAAAGTTGTTCTGGTAGAGTTTTAGCAAACAGTTGTTTATTTACGTCCAAAGAATGAAGCAACATTGAGTGCTTTCCAACTGCTTTTAAACATGCTATAGTGCGGCCGCTTATCAAAACCCAAACCTAGACCCCACTATTCGCTCCCATTTTTGGCCTTCAAATTACCATTTCGATCTAAAGTGCTGGAAGGTAATGGCTATTCAGCTACTAGCTTTCCTGGAGAGAAATGATATTTTTGAGAAGTTTCAGTCAAATTCGACAAATCTCTGCAAATTGTATGCGATCTGCAACTTTAACAAATCACTGCAACTTTTCTGCAGGTTTGATCAATTATTGTCATTACCTACAAGACGTTGAACCATAAACTCACTTCCTTATGCATTGTTAGTGAGAATACTGATATAGTTTCTCCTGCCCCAAGGGCAGTTTAGTCTCTCCTGGTCCCAGCGCTGAAGTAACATTGCAACAAATGCCTAAAAAGGCAGCAACTTTCAGCGCAACTTTTTTGAAAACCTGCCACAACATCAGGCATTTTAGGCCACAACAATCATAAAAAGCCTTGTAAAATTCTGGAGGGACTGATGGATCATGTGATTGTATTGGGGGAAATTGCGAGTGTGAACAGGAAGAGGACTGAGGCCCCATTAGAGCTGAAATGGACCAAAAAGAGAACCCAGCACTCTTCACAGTGTGAACAAAAAAAGAGCTGAGTTTGTTTTCTGTTGGTCCAATTTTTAGTTCTCTTTAAGGGAGTTTAGTTCTAAGTGTGAAAGCACCCTTGGTGACGATGGATTTGACCACAGCATTTGACACCGTTGATCACAAGACCCTGTTACACCAATACCCGTATGCTTGTATCAGGGGTGCAGCCTTTGAGCTGCTCCAGTCCTACTTATACTTAGTCCTACCTGGCTCCTCTGGGATCCATTTTAGGCTTATTGCCATTTTCCTTATATATGTTACCCCTGGGCTCCATTTTCTGCAGGCATAACATATCGTTTCACTGCTATGCAGATGATATACAGATCTACCTTGCAGTTAAGGAAAAACTGCAAAGACTCATTAACCTCTCTTCTGGCGTGTCTGGCTGATAATAAGTCTTGGATGAGCCAAAGTCATCTAAACTTAAATGAAAATAAAACTGAGGTCCCTGTGTGTGGACATCTACCATGTAACATTAATTCTATTACTGGTATGGGCCCTTTTGCCTCCAGAACCAGCTTGCACACCCCTTGGTGTAACCCTAGACTATGATCTTAATCTTAAAAGACAAATTGACTCTGTGATTAAAAGCTCCTTTCACCAGCTCCACCTCCTGGCACAAGTGAAGCCATATTTATCCTTTAATGACTTGGAAAGGGTCATTCACGCTTTTATTTTCTCAAGGCTAGACTAACGTAATTCTTTATACATTGGCCTTGATAACTGCTTACTCCGTCGCCTGCAGAAAGTGCAGAACGCTGCCGCTGGCCTTCTGACTGGCACTAAGAAGCCAGACAACATCACTTCTGTTCTGGTCTCCTCACACTTTCCATTTTACAGAAATATTTTTTAAGGTTTTATTGTTTATTTTTAAGATTGAGTGGTGTAGCCCCCTAGTATTTAGCAGAGCTGTTTTAAGTTCAAAATCATGTCAGAGCCCCCAGATCTTCAAATGAGCTGCTGTTTGAGGTCCCCAGATCCAGGCTGGAAACTAAGGGTGATCAAGATTTTTCAGTGGCTCCTCCAAAGCTGTGGAATAGCTCGTTATGTCACATTAGACATGCTGCATCGTTGAAGTCATTTAAGTCCTCCTTAAAATCTCACTTCTTTTCCTTGACTTTGTCCTTTTACTCATGCTGTGAGCCAGACTTGATTTTTGGTGACTCCTGTGTTGTTGTATGTTGTTTTTTATATAATTAGTACTTTTATTTTTATGATTGTATTTATTATATTGTTCTGATTTTATGGCACTTTTTATATACGGTATATATAAAACACTTTGGTTGACTTTGATTGTTTTAAATGTGCTAGATAAATTAACTTGACCCTGACTTTGACTCATTTGGAGTCCTGTTTTCTTTCCTTTTAAATCTAAGTGAACAGTTGCTTAACTGTCCATGATGGTGTGCATGCTCAAAAGAAAGGATATTGTTCTTGAGCACCTTAATGCTCCTTCGTTCACGATGTAGTCACTAACTGTGAACCACAACAAGCTGAAAAACATAAACAATCCATAGTTTGTTGATAATTATCTGTGAGTTTGCCATTATGAGCAATGCGTTTGATATATTTGATTTATTTATTTATCAGCTTTTAAGAATTAAGTAAAACATAACCTATTTTTTTTTCTAGTCATTTTGGATGTATAAGTAATATGATCCAATGTCTCTGTGTTCAGATTTAGATCTGATGGAGTTTTCGGAGCCTGGGATCTTCAACTACTCCACATTGTTGCTGAGTGAAAAAAGGGATGCACTGTATGTGGGAGCCAGGGAAGCAGTCTTCGAGCTCAGCAAGAAGAATGTGACCATCAGACACAACAAGGTATCAAAGTGTGATTCAAGATTTGTAAAACGGAAGACAAAAATGTTTTTACAAGTTTTAATTCTTATTTTCCTGTCAACAATTTAGGTACAGTGGACAGTTGCTGATACCCCCATGATGATGTGCACGCTCAAAGGAAAATCAAAAGAGGTTTGTTTAATCTTTGCTCTGTTCAGGATTTTTTGTTTTTTATCAAACTATTCTTTCAACTGAACAGAGAACAGTCTGTAATGAAATATCAGTGTATTTTAAGTTGTTTATCGCATGTTGCTCTCCAGAGGGACTGTTTGAACTACATTCGAGTGCTCCAAGTCGTAGACGAAGAGCGTCTGTATGTCTGTGGGACACATGCCTTTCAACCTCAATGTGATTACTTGGTAGGTTCATGCTCAGTTTACTTTCTAAATTCTGAACAGCACACTGCATAAACCCGTTTGTATTCTCACCAATCAATGCTGCAACCTTTGACTGAAATTTAGCCTTGAACTCCTCCCACAGAATCTTGTTGATTTTTCACTGGTGGGTCGAGCGGAAGATGGCAGAGGGAAGTGCTCCTTTGACCCCTCACAAAGCCTTACTACTGTCATGGTTGGTGAGTTACGGCCAGTTTTATCTCATTCTACAAAGTGCACTTTTGGTTGTCAGCTCTGCTGCAATAAAATGCATAGTAATCCCCCAATAATCTCTTTTTTTTGGGAGGGAAGAGGACTCGCTGGATAATAAATTGCCTTTTTTTGTTTGCCTGTCTATCAGATGGAGAGCTGTACTCAGGAACAGCTTATAACTTCTTAGGCAGTGAACCGATTATTTCTAGATATTCACCTTCCCAGTCTCTGCTGAGAACAGAGTACTCCACATCATGGCTCAATGGTGAGTTGGGACAACATGGAACAAATGTAGATTTGTTGAGTCAGTTAAAGATTATTGGATTATCAGGATGGAAGAAATAATTAATTTCAACAGATGAATAATTATTTTTGTCTGCTTTTGAGGGTTGAGAATAAATTCCTAAAAAAATTCTGATTAATTATATATAACAGCATTCTTAGAAGCAGGAATACAAGAGGTCTACTTGTTTTCTCTACTTTCCTTGCAGAGCCCAGTTTTGTTTTTGCTGATGTGATCAGGGAAGGGAAAAACAGAGCAGATGGAGAGGATGACAAAATCTACTACTTCTTCACCGAGGTGTCTGTGGAGTATGAATTCTTTGGCAAGCTGCTCATTCCCAGGGTGGCACGCGTCTGTAAGGTCAGTACACGTGATATACCATCTGCACATACAGTACCAGCAGAATCCCCTTTTAGCCTTGATCTTCCACTTGTCTGTGTGTTCATGTCTCTCTTTCTCCTTTTTTCCATCTACTTGTATCTCTTTTATATATATCTAACCTGAACTCGCATCACAGTGCTAATCATTAGACTTTATCACCTTTCCAATCGTCTTTCCTCTCTCCACATAGGTTAATGTGCTGATAAAGCTCTTTTGCATCTCTCACTGCAGGGTGACCACGGGGGGCAGCGGACACTGCAGAAGAAATGGACGTCTTTCCTGAAAGCCAAACTCGTGTGCTCCATGCCTGAACTCAACTTTGTTTTCAACGTAGTACATGATGTTTTCATCCTGAAGGGAACAGATGGGAGAGACACAGTCATCTATGGTGTCTTCACCTCCCAGTGGTCAGTGAAAATCTTAATCCCATAATACTGTAAAGGAACTTGGAAATTGTGTTTCCTTCTTTCAACGCTCACCCATTTCCTTCTTACTTTTCTTATTCTATTGTGACTCACATCATGCTCCTCATCCACCAGGGGCAATGTGGGATTGTCAGCAGTGTGTGCATACAACATGACAGCTGTGGAAGAGGTTTTCTCCAAGGGCAAATACATGCAAAAGGCCACTGTGGAGCAGTCCCACACCAAGTGGGTCCGGTACAACGGCATCACTCCTTCTCCCCGTCCTGGAGCAGTAAGTATCTGGAATACATCTGGTATAATTAACATCTAAATAATAACATCTGAATTAGCCAGTTTTACGTAGAAGCGTGTGCAGCCTTTGTGTGATACTTTAGAGGAGAGTAATACTTTTACTATTTATAATACTGACCTAGAAAAAATTAATACAAAGACAGAATAACATGCCTTACATTACACTCAGTTTAATATACAGTGGATGTAAATATATTTCACCATAAAAATAAACAACAAGCAATAAATCTCCTCCTCTCCTTTCCTTCACAAGTGTATCAACAACCTTATGCGGCAGCAGAACATTAGCAGCTCTCTTCACCTGCCAGACAAGACCCTACAGTTTGTTAAGGACCACCCCCTGCTGGAGGATCCTGTCCTTCCCATCGGCAATGGGCCTCGCCTCATCACCAAAGATGTCAACTACACACAAATTGTTGTGGAGAGGGTCCGTGCACTCGACAACCACATTTATGATGTCATTTTTACTGGAACAGGTAACAGTACTGTTATGTGGAAATTATTTAATAGAAAAAAAATTATAGTTAAGTCCAGTTACTTAATCCTTAATACTAATTGGAGTTATTTCATTTTAAATATCTGTCAATAGTGTCAATAGTGTCTCAATCCAGGTTTTGGATTATTACATACATATGTAGACTGTATGTACATATGTACATACAGTCTACAAAGGCTCTACATGTTCATGAAGTTTATAATGTTTCTATTATTTTGTCCACCTATTTATATGAATGGATGGAGTCAGAATTAGTTTCAGACTGCATTAGATTTGGCTTGATGTACCTTACTACCCCCACCCCACCAAAAAAAGTACATGTGTACATGAATCTGTCTAGATAATAAAGCTGTATTTAAACTAATTTATGTAAGATAAGAGACGCTTGACAATTACAAAGCTCCTCATTAAGAAAAATATACCCTGCACCACAATTATATTTTATTGGAATCGATATTTTTTATGAATGTATTTATCATGACATCCCTAATCACATTAATAACATTATTCTAATAAGGTTAAGCTCTGGCTTTTGGCTTGACTAAATGATTCACATTGTTCCATTATCATCTTCAGATAAGGGAGTCCTGCACAAGTCAGTAGTATTTGATGGAGAGGTCCATATTGTGGAGGAGATCCAGCTCCTGAAGAACTCTGAGCCTATCAAGAACTTGCTGCTGTCATCTGAGGTCAGTGTCTACTGTGAACAGTAGTTAGCTGCTACTAGCAGCAGTACATAGGGACAGCTGCAGCTCATGAGAATTAGAAAATGTGTTCTGAGCTCACTGTATATAAATACCTCTTACTCTGCTTTGAAAAAAATAACATTATGGCAGGAAGTTACACAGAAGATGGCATTGGCTGATCAAAACCAGCATTTCCTTTAAATGTGATGAGACTGATCTTTTTTTTAGTATGTGGTTGTGGTTGTCTGGAGTTTACAAATAAAGCTTTGCACTGATTCTTGTAGAGTTGTGCAATGTGTACTTAAGTTTCAGAAAGCTCAAAAGATTGTTTTGAGCTTTTATCTTTAAAATAATCATGTGAATGATCTTGTACTCTCACA
>JANJYQ010022531.1:6480-22505 GCA_024605255.1 Rastrelliger kanagurta | reverse complement strand
ATCCAACATAAGATATAGATCATTGATAAGAGCGATCGATCACATGTGGAAAACAAAACATCGATTGCATTTATCCTGCGTGCAGCCCTTACCCAATGCACCCATCAACTACCCAGCTTCAGCCTGGGTATAGTGTGAACACTCTTACCCGAGCTGAGCTCAGGTTTTTAGGCTCATGTGTGAATCGTCCGTGCCATGTAATATCCGTGTGTAAAAGTCAGTAATACCCAGGTGTTATTATGACTGAAAGCAGCTATTGAGACTTTTTAAAACTAAACCAACCAAAGCAGCTGCTGTTGTCCATAACCACTGTGAAACAATGTGTTCAAGGATCTGATTCAGCCTCTTACGTCACTGCTCCGTTGCAACTAACACAACAGCGTCCTATAGCTGCTTACTGAAGGCTGTCACCAATATGTCTGGACATTTTATACACAAGTGACAAGGAATAACTCTTATAACTATCAATAACTGCTCGCATTAAACAGACTATGAGAGCAGCGAGACGAGTGAAGCTAACATTACCATCATCAACAAGTTGTGGGAAGCGGGTTGTTAATCATCCCGGGTTAACACGTTAATTTTGACAGCCCTACATTTGAGTCTGTCTTTCCTCCTCGTTTTGGTGCATGTGTATGCTCCAGAACTGGCTGCATGATGACGTTGCGATTCTCATTGATGAATCGTTTTGTTTTTGTTTGTATTTGGGCAAACAAATTTTCTATTCCACTGAAAACTGATCTTGCAAGGTAATAAGGATGTGCCAAAAAAAATTCTCTCACATCATATTTTTTTAATAGAGAACTAATTTCCTTAACTGTGTATTGTTGTTGTCCAGATGAGGGCGCTCTCCATGCCAGTGAATCGGGCAGATCTGGAAGCTCTGGCGTTCCAACAGGATCTTGCTCTGCATGTCCACCAACTCCAGTCTGGCTACAACAAGCTGCCACAGGACAAATCTTTTCGAAATCGGTTAGTTTTTTAAAAAATGTTTCAATGTTTTACAGTAATTACTGTGGTTATGACGAAAATATAACAATGGGTGCAATGAAAACCTGATTTATTTTGATATTTTATGAACACATTTTTCTGGCTACTTGTCTTGCCTTTCGTTAAATATTATGCACTCAAATTGTATGAAAAGAACCATTGGTTAGCATTATTATTTTACTTATGGTTGATTTGTCTTGTGATTACCAGACCGCAGCGTGCTAATCGGTCTCCTGGTCCAGGCCCTCAGCATGCTGGAAGAAACTCTCCAGGCAATCCTGTTACTAGCATGGTGAGCAAAAAACTGTATGCTGTATAATTGTCCTATAAAAATAAACTTATCTTCGAATGTTTTTGTGTAATTTGTTTTTTTTTTTTTTTTTTTTTTATTCATTTACTACAGTTGTCCCCGTCATTTACACCCACATCTGTGATTCGCAAAATGTATGCAACAAAAGAGAAAAGCAGAGATGAGCCATCAAGTCGATCAGACCCCAAGGAGGAGGCAGCAGCACACAGTCAAGATGGTACAGGGCCTGAACTTACCCACAACTTCTTGATTTTTAACTTGTTTTACAACACTAACACTGAGCTTTGGGTTATGCAATTACAGAAAGCAGCTCCCCAAATCTATACCTGGAAATGATGGATGGAAATGCTGCCCAATCTGGGGGAGTAAAGGCTGGCTCTCAGACCTTGCAAAGCAAGGACCAGGAGCGACTGAGGCCAGGCTCTGCTGGACATCATACGCCCACCATGGTACCTCCAGGACCGTCCTCATCTTACCCTCGTCCCATCTACCCAGTACCGCTGCTATCCCATGTGCCAATGGTACGCCCTCCTCCCCAACTACACCCTAATGTGGTTCAAAGAATGCTGGCACAGCCCCAACAGCTTGGACCTGCTCTTGTGCAAGCAGGTTAGTGTTTGTAAAATATTTTATTCAACTGTAAAGGTGTTTTTATGATTTGATTAAACCTTTGACATTATCAACAGGTATATTTCCACCACACGTTGACCTTGCACAACTTCAAGGCTTGCCTCCTGCCCTACTTGGACAACCACTGTACCCTTTAAGTGCAACAGGGCATCCACTTCTACCTCCCAGAGCCAATACTCAGATGCAGTTAGCAGTAATGCAGCAGCAACTTCGACAACAGAGACCAGGTGAGTAGAAGCAGGTCAAATATTATCACTGTGTGGGCTTTTTTTCTCCAGCACTCGGATTAAATTGTATTTTGTCTCATCTTGCAGTACATCCGGGCATTGCAGGCCCTCAGTCCCAGAGCCAAGCCCCGAACAGGACAAACTGCTCTCAGCAACATGGGGGCAGCCCTCCTCTAGGCCTTGCCAAGTGGTTTGGATCAGACGTGCTGGAGCAGCCGCTGCCCTCCATGCCAGCCAAGGTCATAAGTGTAGATGAATTGGAATTCCGGCCGTAAGAAAACACTGCGCTGGATTGAGAGATTTCTGTTTTGTTTTTTTTGTTTTTTTGCCTCAAACCTCATTGCATAAAAAAATGTGAACTTTAATTTGAGAGGTAGCACACAGACCTGGACAGTCTAACCATGCTTTTGTCTTCACCTTTGAAGTCACTGCTTTTGAGAAGGCTTATCAGCAGAAAAGGGAAGACAAGTGATGGATTTCGTTTTTGCAGCTGAGTAATTTTTTTTTTTTTTTTCTCCTTTTTTGTATTAGACTCTCACAGTAAATTATGTATAGAGCAATTGTACAGTTCATGGGAAAGAATCTTCTCCCTGTATATAGATATGGTTTTGTTTTCTTGGTAAGGGGAAGGTGAACCTATCCTGCAGTTCAAATGAATACTGCGAGAGACAAAGTCACCAGGAGCTGTTAGCATTCCTTTGTCTTGTCACCTATAATTTCCCCCATGAACTGCACTGAGAAAGGGCTTCTGCTTGAAATCATGAATCGACGAGTCACTTAAGTGTATACTCTCCTTTTTTGGCATGGCCCTTTTTTTATGTAGAAGTGACAGGCTGGAGCAGGGGATGCATAAACTGCTAGGTTGTGCCTTTTTTCATTCAATGGTCTTTGTTTTTCTTTCAACTGTATCCTCCCACCATCCATACTGTCACCAGGGAGCATCTCTGCTCACATTGTAATTTTTTTTCTTTTTTTTTTTTTTGTGCAGGTGGTGGGACAGTTTGTGCGACGTGAAGCACAAATAAATAATAAATAAAATGTCGAGTAAAAGTTTCCTCAGCTTGTTTTACATAATTTTGTATTGATTATCTTCGTACAGAGCACTTTATTAGGAGCACCCATGCATTCTAATGCAGTCCAGTACATCAGCTATGCCATTAATTGTACTTTTGATGAAGCATATTTTATACACTTGTTTTTGAATTTCATTACATTGCACAGGTGTTTCTTATAAAATGCTCAGTGACTGTATGCACTGCTATATTGAACTTAACATTGGCCATTCGATTTATTGGTAGTACTGAATTAGACTGTACTACTGGAGGTTTTCTAACCCTTTTTGCATGTATAAAGAATAGAATATTAAACACCTTTTTCAGTTCACTGAAACACCACTCCTACAGCTTCAGTAATAGATTTTGAATTAAAAGTTGGGACAGTGTAAATAAAAACCATCAATTATAAAGATTCCTTCTGTATTAGACTTTTCTAATCAGGTGTGCCACAATTGGCCACTGATTGTAAAGCTATGGCTGACTTGCAAGTAATGTTTGTTTTTGCAAGTTTCCCCCAATCAGCCAAAACATTTGTGGAAAAGAGATGCCAAGTGCACATATGTAGGAATACACCTCTGGTTTTGTTGATTCAGACTATTAACTCAACCACCTGTTTCTTCTCTACAGGTTTACAGTCCAGTGTAGCGCTAGAGCAGGGGTGCCCAATCCTGGTCCTGGAGAGCTACTGCCCTTGCATGTTTTGGGTATCTCCTGACTCTTAACGCACCTGATTCTAATAATGAACTCCTTCCCAAGCAGTTTAAGCTTGCTAAGGGACTTGATGACCAGTTCATTATTAGAATCAGGTGAGTTAGAGTCAGATGAGTAAAACATGCAGGGCGGTAGCTCTCCAGGACCAGGATTGGGCACCCCTGTGCTAGAGGATTAAGTGGTTGGTCTGATAAACACTTAAGCAGGTTGGCCTGTATGTTAATAAGTGAGAAATCAGTCAAAAATATCAAAGGTATGTTTGAGGTCCTTTTTTAGAAGATTTCTGTTGAGCATTTACACCTGTAAAATATCACAATCTTGATAGGGGGGATCCTTTAGAATCCTCCAATTTAGAAATTGGTATTTGCCTCAATTCTAGTTTATCTGGCTATGAAATCCAATACAAATGACTGAAAGCACACTTTAGACAAGCTTGCATTATTTGATTGCTATAGTTATTTTCAATGCTGTAATGGCAGTGTACTTGATTGTGCAAAGCGTTTCTAATATTGTGCATTAGAATGGCCAAAATAAGTGTTAACTTCTATATCTGAAGTGACTATTTTTCACTCTGGGCTATGATCAGAAATGGCCACATTGTTGTCATTCCTCCTCAAAATTATTAACCATTAAAAGCCCGTTACTACAGGCAGTAAAGTTGTTTAAGTAAAATTAGGTACTACAGCCTATAATCACGGTCAGCTTTCGTTTATTCGTAGGTACCTGTGCAGTCAGGTTTTACCTGGTGACTGGTACAGTGCAGTCGTTTGCAAGTGTTCAATGAGCTGACAGGCGGCGCCTGTNNGTCGCTACACAGAGAAAAACATTTTAAGAAATGACACAACCATGATGAAACCACACAGACTCATTTTACAAAACAAGAGCGACCCCCACCCTTCAAGAAAACCACGGTCAAAGTTCACAGGAAGCTGGGGGGCTGCCATTTTTCCCTGCTGCTGCTGCTACTGCTAACGTTCACGGTAGATGCTAAACTGACGGGGAGCGGCGGTTGGTTTTTTGGGGGTTTTTATAGCTAGCTGGCGTCAACGGCTCGAATTCGTTACGCACACGGACACACACGCACAATCCGTCATTTCTCCAACCGTCGCCGCTAACAACCGCTGTTATTGGATGAATTCGGCATGGAGAAAGTAGCGGAGCCGTCTTGGACTTCTTCGTACACCTACCAGGTGAGCAAGCACAGTACGGAGATGCTACACAACCTCAACATGCAGAGGAAAGATGGAGGCAGGTTCTGCGATGTGATCCTACGCGTCGGCGAGGAGAGCTTCCCTGCCCACAAAGCTGTGTTAGCGGCGTGCAGCGAGTACTTTGAGTCGGTCTTCAGCCGCCAGTCGTCGGAGGGCGACGCCAAGGAGCTGGAGATGCACACGATAAGCCCCAAAGTTTTTAAAGACATACTGGACTTCGCCTACACCTCCAGGATCGTGGTGCGACTGGAGTGTTTCCC
Source organism: Rastrelliger kanagurta (assembly GCA_024605255.1). NCBI lineage: Eukaryota > Metazoa > Chordata > Actinopteri > Scombriformes > Scombridae > Rastrelliger > Rastrelliger kanagurta. The sequence goes on along the minus strand of JANJYQ010022531.1, from coordinate 17,111 downwards.
AGAGTTGATGACAGCTGCCAAGTTTCTGCTGATGCGGTCGGTCATCGAGATATGTCAGGAAGTCATCAAACAGTCCAATGTTCAGATCTTGGTCCCGACCACCCGGGGAGGAGACGCCAGTCTCTTCCAGGCCACGGGGGCCACGGAGATGGGATTCCCAGTGGCTCAGCAGGATTTGGTGAACGGATCGGGACTGCTGGTGAACGGTCAAGGCTTTGCCAGTAACGTACAGATGCATGTGGATGGGAGTGAAGCCGCCACAGCCGCTGCTGTGTTATTGGAGGACGGCGGCGAGTCGTCGGTGCCGATCTTGCAGCCTGTGGAAGGACTATCCGTGTCCCCATCAACGGAAATAACGGGGAACACGTTCCATCACGACGCTGGCTCCCCGGGCTCGAAGAGGAGCCGAGGGAGACCAAAGAAAGCTGGCGGAATAGTGGAGGCTGTGCACTTTAATCACAGCAAAGACAATGGACTGTTTCCGTGCGGGACCTGTGGAAAAGCTTTCACTGAGGCTTCCCGCTTGAAGAACCATGAGGCGCAACACGGAGCCTCAACCGGCGGCATAAACAACGTCGGTGACAGCTTGTCAACACCGGGCGGCATCAGCCTACTGTCTCCTACTGGTCTGGCCGAGAATGGCGTGCAGTTACACGGGGGGCTGACGCTGGACAGCGGCCGTAAGAGGGAGAGGACCCGGCGACACGTCGGCTGTGACATTTGCGGGAAAGTTTTTCGCGACGTTTACCACCTGAACCGACACAAGCTTTCCCACTCCGGAGAGAAGCCATACGCCTGCCATGTGTGCGGTCTCCGGTTCAAACGCAAGGACAGGATGTCATACCATGTGCGGTCCCATGACGGCTCTGTTGGCAAACCTTATGTGTGCCAAAGCTGCGGGAAAGGTTTTTCACGGTGAGTTGACTTGGTTCAAACTGTCAGTGTGTGTTTGTTGTGTTTTTGGTGTTGTACAATACTATGACTTGTCAAAGCTTTGAATCTTTAAATTCCCCAATCCTCGATCCAGAAGGACCCTCAACACAGCGTGCATTTATGTTTTTGTTGTGATAAGAGGTGCAGCTGGGGTGCATGTAAGATACAAAGCTGAATGCTGCTAGCTGCAGGTATTCACAAATACAAAATTGAGATCACAAGTAAAAAATGGTGTAAGCAGTCCAGAAATGAAGAAATCAGCTCTTAGCACACACCCTTTCCACCAAGTAGCCTGTATTATCTAGTCTGAGAGTAAAAATCTTTTAAATCACAGGGAGCTAGTTGTTTTCGGAGGGCCTCACTCAGCTCTTATAAAGACTTCCAATGTGAAATACAACAGTTGAGTGTTCAGTTTCTGCGGTTACACAACTGCAGATCCGTTACACACTGTCTTGACATCAGTGTAATTTGGCTGCAACAATAAAAACCACTTTTCCAGGCTCAGTGTTATCAGGCCCTGTTACAAACCCACTGTCTCCCCCTACTGCTCTGGAGGTTAAAATACATAACAGATGATAGATGGAAAGTAGGCACAAGTAGTCATATTCTAAAAACATCCAGGAATTTGATGAGGCCTGAGAAGGCTGATTTTATCAGTGATTGTGCATTGATTGACTGAGTCAAGACAGAAGCCACAAAATTTCTTATTGGTTGGAATTTTGTAGTATTCATAATGACAATTATGAGACAGATTTATTTTAATATGATTTATTAATTGGTGGTAAAAAGCATAACAATACACAGTAACAATTCACTAGGACAGACAAAGTTTAATACTGGTAAGAAACAATCCCTAAAATGATAAAATGGACTAAATTTGTTTGCATAAAGATGGCATGGTGCTTTCAGTTACAACATATGCAACATATTTGATATGAAGGATAATTGTGTTGAATAAAAATTGTGGATGTTGAATTAACTTGTTCATGTGATGCTTGTAAATAGCAAAAATGTTAATGTTTTATATTATTAATTTTCCTGATAATTGTTTTATTTCCTGTGTGGTTTTCAATTATGTACAGCACTTTGTTTCAGCTGTGGCTGTTTTTTTTTTAATACCAGGACAGACACTCCAGACATCTTTCCAAAATGTGTAGCTATACTATTCACAGTATGAAAATATTTTTAAGTGTGTCCGGTAGAAAGCTGGTGCCCGCAGTTATTGCACTTCATCATGTCTTACTGCTGTATTTGGTTTTAATGCTGTTGCCAATTTGTAAGTTTAGGGTGTCTATTTGAAACGTACAAAAAAATAATTTAATTAGAGTGCGGTCCTTGATTCCTGAGGCTACATTAATTCTTACACTACCAACTTGAACTCTCTTTATGACAGTAGGTTTTATATGGTTTCCCATGCTTCATAATTTGAGTTGCATTTTAGAATATTGCTCAAATTTACTCAGATTTCCATGCAGTTTATGAATTAATGTTATTTATGGTAAGGAAATATCAGTAACTGGTAATATTTTCCTCCTTTCTCTCCAGACCGGACCACCTGAACGGACATATCAAACAAGTTCACACAACCGAGAGACCCCACAAGTGCCAGGTGACATTTAGAATCCAGCTGTGAGACTGAATAATTTTTAAAATGTAATATAAGAGTAGCATGTTCACATGTTGACTTCTCTATTTCAGATTTGTAATGCCTCTTTTGCAACACGAGATCGCCTCCGGTCACACCTTGCATGCCACGAGGACAAAATCCCTTGCAAAGTGTGTGGCAAGTTCCTGCGAGCTGCATACATGACAGACCACCTCAAGAAACACAGTGAAGGAACCCATAACTACTGTGGCATTTGTAACAAAGGTAATTCTTTGAAAACCTCACACAGCCTGACGCAGCTCCTCTGAAATGGCTCATTCTCATGACTTGACAAATACTCAGTTTGCAATAAAGTCATGGACATGCAGGGGATATAAGCTTGGTGTAATCTGGGTTTTGGTATTTGTCTAGCTCTGTGGTATACTCACAGAGAAATGACAAGGGTCTGATAGTAGTACTTATGCAATCATTACAGTTTTGTTTTCAAATCTCTTTTTTATGTGAAATTGTAACATGGTCCCAAATTCAAATTATTGGCAATGAAATATGTTGTAGTGTGTACCAGATCCTGCAGTTTTACCTCACAAGTACTGAAAACGCTCAAAGTATGTTTCCAGATGACAGTCTTACGGCAAAAGTGGAGCCTGGTCCTGGGTTTTTTTTTTGGTCTGATGACCTCAGTCACCGTCTGCAGCTGTAGCCACCACATTTTCTTCATCAAACACTGAAATTGGGTGGTACAGCAGGCACAATCACTTTTATTTTTTTTAGATTGTATTTTCTTTCTGGACACAACATGAATCATAAACACCCCTGACATTTCTCAAAGCCTTCTTCAGGGTATGTTGTGCCATTAAATTAAAACTCATTTTGATTCAGGGACAGGTTTGAAAAGTTGTACAAAAAACAGGCAAATTATTTTGGTCTGTCTTCAAGGTGAAGAGCACAAACTCAAATGTGACAAATATGTGTTAATCAAAGTCAGCGTTTACCTTGTACATAAAGTCCAAGTCCTATAGGCATCCTTAGTCATGAGTGTCTTTTGGCTTCTGTGTTCGAACTGGTTGAGATCAGTGTGTAGTATTTAGTGGTGTGCAACAGGACTGACTCACAATAATAAAATATGATATTTATAATCATGTTTTAATACTTAGGAATCTCTAAAAAAATGTTATATTTTTGTCACCTTAGAATGAGCCCTTCATAGCTACATAGGATGCAGATCTTCCTTCAGAATCAACCATGTTTCTACAGTAGCCCAGAATGGACAAACCAAACACTGGTGCTACAGAGGGCCACATTTTTTGCAAGTTACACAGCCACTGTACATTCTGCTACATGGTTGAAAGGAGAGGGGGCAAGGGTACCCAGTAGGTTACAGTCTTCTCCCTCACCACTAGGTGCCTCTAAATCCTACACACTGGTCCTTTACAGACTGTGACTGAGCTGAATGACATCTTGTTGGCTCCCTGCACATCTGACTGGCACAAGATAATTGACTGATGTGGCTTCTCAGGACAAATCTTAATTTCGCCTCCCCTCGATGAATCATTGATAACTCTGATCAAACTGTATCAGACCATCAACATCGCATAGCCTGTCTTTGTTTACAGGTCGCCCCTCTCATAGCCAAGGCTTTGAGTGTGTCAAACAACTGCCTTGTTCTTTGTTCTTCTGGTCCCAGGTTTCTCCACTGCGTCCTACCTTAAGGTGCATATAAAGACACACCATGGCTCTCCACTGCCCCCCTCTGCCACATTGCACACCTTCCCTGAGCCAAGGGGAGAACTGCAGATGCACAACGGCAACCCTTACCACATGGGACGCCAGTGCTCAGTGGAAGGCAAGCAGCCGCCCGCCCCATCCCAAACTTTCATGTTTCTGGCTTTCATTTGCTCTGCTGCTTTTTGGAGAAACATGCTGCTGCATCTTTTGTATGTTTAAAACACAAGCATACATCAGCCTCTGCTGTGCCAAGCTTTCCGCTCAAACATTTACTGTTTTGCTGTTTCAGCTGCTGGTTGTGTTTCTGTTAGCTAATAGGAATCAAAAATTCAGTGTGGAGACAGCTCCCCTGTGGTAGTTACACTCAGAAGTATTACACACATATATGAGGACCTTTTCTGTAATTAACTTTTATCATACTCTTCTCATTATAAACTATGGCTGCAACTAACAGTTTTTATTATCAATTAAAGTGTTAATTTTTTTTTCTAAATTGATAAATTGTTTGATCACTGCTTCCCAGAGTTGCACCCTGAGATATTTTTTTTGTCCTGATCAATAGCCCACAACCCAAAGATACTCAATTTTACTATTATTGTAGAAGACCAAGGAAAGCAGAAAATTTTCACAACTGAAAAGTTGACACTTGTAAGCATTAATTGATTATATTGATTATTTTCAATTAATTAAATAGTTGGCAACAAATTACTTAATCAGCTAAAGCTCCTCTATTATGGACTGCAGGTTATAGACCGCCACAAAGGTGTTTTTAACAAAAATTTTGAGAGTTTTACAATCAGCTGGTGGAAATTATTTTCTGCTGTAATTCAAAGCAGTAAAGTCAGTAAGTAGACAGCTCAGTTACTAACCAACAGAGCTAAAACTAGAGTGAAAATAGTAGTTTGTCAAGTAAGGATACCTGCACTACTAAACCCCCACACTGTTACTTCTACTGACAATATAGCTCTATGACCGGAAACATAATCCTGACAAATTTTAAATTGCTATCACCACATTCGGTATATGAATAGGTTGTTTATATGTTTTGTTTTTTTAAACTCATAGCCTTGTAGGTGTTTTGAATATCAGGACACTTTTGCTTTTTGCGTGTGTGTGTGCGCGCGTGTGTCTGTCTGTCCAGCATGGCCACAGCAGTGTGTGATAACAGTGTCTGTTTCTGCTTGGCTGGTCCATCAGCAGTTGTTCAGCAATGCACGGTGTTGCATGATTGTCCAACTGGGTGCTCCATTTGCCCTGGATTCATTGAAACGTTTGTAGTTGTGCCATTTCTGTGGGAGAACCAGTAGCATAGGGACAGTGCACAGCGAACTGTGTGACACAATCTGCAAAATTAATATTGGAAATGTTTTTTAATAATTTGATTATATAAACAAAGTCAACACATGAGACCACAGTATTTGCTCAAACTGAGGTAGACTATCAAGATGGTTTATTATACTGAGAATAGTGCTGGAACAGTTTGTCAGTCAGTACATAACATTATAGCTGGAACTGTCCTTTATCTGCATCACCATATTTGTGAAGATAAAGTACAGCGTTTACATCAGTTTGTTAAAGAACAATAAGAGCGGGGTTGTTCTCTTAAAAAAATATTGGTTTTGTGGTCAGCTGGGGAAGTTGACAGCTTATCAAGTCCGGGCTACTTTATTAACTAGAGTTTTCTATCAAATGAAAAGGGGATGTTAATATCAATGCATGTTTCCCTTTTGTGAAAAGGTTTCTAATTAAAACAAAATAAATTAAAAACCTGTGCAATTTGACACAATCCTATAAATCATCTCTGCCATAAATTCTATTTTCATGAAGTTTATATATTTTCAGTTTTTGTTGATATTGTCAAAAAGGTGATGAGCTGCTTTATGTTTATTATTGAGGTTATAGTGGGTGGTGGTGGTGGTGTACTGGAGTGCATTATACAGCATGATTCATCACTCACTACAATCATTTCCATGAAGGAGGCAGAAAATTAGGAACACCATTCAATATAATTCACTCCAGTAAAACCACTAACACCACCCTCTACGACCTCAGTAATAAACACAAAGTAGCATTATGGTCATAATACTCAATAAATGAAGCACCAGAAATCACATACATGTATACAAGTTTACCAATTTTGATTTTTATTTACAAATAATACCAAAAGACTATAGCACCAAGAAACTGCATCCCTCCCCATTCCTAAATAATCAAAAATATCTGATACCTGAAAGAAAAAGCTGAAATGTGTACTGTCACTATATTTACTGTAGTCTTCATTTAGTTTAATGCCATGTGTGAGGCACACTAGATCGATTTTGTGTGTGTGAACAAACAAAATGATGTTACTGTTGTTCTCTCACAGGGATATTTTGACATTTATGATGGCTGTTTTATTTTGATGCGTCAGTAAAATACAGTGATCCTGGCACACGTATGCACCTCTGTACAGCCATTATATCAGGTTTACCAGATGTTTTTTTCCAGATTATTCTTAAATTTTAGTTAGTCTCTTACAAAAGGCATTCAGAATCACAAATCACTTAGCTCAGGGATTTGGGAAAGACAGTGATCCAAATCTTGGATTCATTCAGACCTTTCACGCATGCTTTATTTACAGACAGCACTTCAGTACTAGCGATGAAATGAAGGTAATTCTGTCTATATGGTGTCCGCCAGCCTGTTATGTGTGTCCCTCCCCCTTCCTTTTTCCCCTGGCCGGGTGTCATGTAGACCTGTGCGCCAGTCGCCAGCTGCTTCTCACCTCACCTGAGGCAGAGGGTCGCTTTCACGGGTTCTCGGGACACCCGGTTCTCCCCCAGCCGGGCCCTCCAGCCTCTGGCCTGCAGCCTGAGCTGCTTATAGGGAAGCCAGGTGGGGCTCCATATTTCTGGGAGTGTCGCTCGGGCGGGGTGCCTGGCTTCCCCGTCCATGGGCCTGTCGCAGGTCAGTACAGTCCAGCAGGAGGGAGGGTGGGGCATGATGCTAGCATGGCCTGCTGGTTGGATGCGAACAGCTGAACTCTCAGTGGACTATGGGCAAATGGACTAAGCTAGATGATTGTTTGGTTTATTGCTGTAGCCAGAGTTTGAAGGAATGTGTATAATTATTGATGTGTAAAATCAATCAGTCAACCACAGCCTGTTCTATTTGGGCTTTCTACCTTCTTAACTTCTTAAGATTACATTTGAAGTCTTTGCAGGTGCCAGCCGTCTACTGGATTCAAGTTGTATTTGAAAAAGCTTATTTTAGAATTCATTTCACCTAATCCATGTCTCTCTTTTCCCATTTTCCCTTTTTTCTCTCCCTATTCCTATCCATGCTGTTTTTATAAACGTTAGACGGGCAGGAAAATGCCGGGAAATGTCCTCACCTGGAATCAGAAGAATCAGATCCTTCGTTCGGAGAGTTGTCCAACGGCGACGAGCTTAAATCGCCACACAAACCTGAAGGGCCGGACCTTGAGATGCCCTCATTAGCCTGTAACGGAGCCTCTGCAGGGACCTTGGGGTCTCCAGAGGGTTCCAAAGCCAAGACGGACCCTGAGAAGAAGTTCACCTGCAGCATCTGTGGTCAGGCCTTCCGCACCAAGTCCTACCTCAACAAGCACCAGCACAGAGTACACAAAGCCCAGAAGGCCCAGGGTGTTTCAGGGTCCGGCTTAAGTGAGCTGGCCCCGTCCCTCACCTCCCCCTTCTCCCCTCAACAAAACATGTCTCTGCTCGAGTCTTTTGGCTTTCAGATAGTCCAGTCTGCCTTCGCCTCCTCGCTGGTGGATGCTGAGGCGGGTCAAAGCGGAATTGACTTTGGAGGGAAGTGACGTATTTGCTAGAGATTTAGCAAAGCCTCGAATTCTTAGGACAAAGCCGGGTTCCCCACAGAAGACGCTCTTGTATTTGAGAATAACTTTGCCTCAAGACTACTTTTCCGTTCGTTACATTGCTTAATGTGCATCCAATATTTTTGTCAGAGACTGCCATATGATTCCTACTTTTTCTACTTTTTTCAGAGTATGAAGAGTACGTACGCTGTGTTTTTTGTTTCTAAAGAAATGACATGAAGGCTGTGCTTGCTTTATCAGATGTGGATGTTGACGTTAATGTTAAGTAGGCTCTAAGTTTGGTTTGTTTTTTTTTTTTTGGCTCGTGTGTCACATGTGTTTCTTGACATGCGATCCTTTAAAAAGAGTAATTTTTGTCTGTTTGCCCACTTTAACTGCTCTGATGTACTCTTTAAATCAACCCATTATAACTGTTTTAATGCTTCNATTTATGTTGTTCTCTTCTTTCAAGGAAGATTTAGATTTTTTTAAGGAGAGGGATTTAAATTGGCCTCAAATTTTTTCTTCAGATCTCTTCATTGCAAGCAGTTGCATTACTGCATTCATACCAGGCCCATGGCATGTTTCATTACACATTTATTATGAGCAATTTTCATAACTGCTTAATACAAACAATCAAATTTTCAAGCCACGTAGGAGCACTGATGGTTGTCAAGGACCTTAACGAGTTAGTGTTGACAGGTTTGCACTATAATCCACAGTTGAGAAGCACTTTGCAGACCTTTTAAAACCTACATTAAATTTAAATTCTTACAGAATCCACTGAGCTCATTTGGAACTAAAAAAAATAATAATTTTAGCTTAAACATCTCAATTAAAGGACCAGCATGTAAATTTTGTGACATCTAACAGACTGACTTGGTAGATATAGAAAATTAATATTCATATTTGTGTTTTAAGTGATGTATAATCCTGTGAAAGTAAGAATTGTTGTTTTCATTATCTTAGATTAAACCCTTTATCAAAAAGGGGCGGGTCATCTTTGACAGTTCCTACTGTAGTCCAGAACAGACTAATTAAACACTTGGTCTGTTTAGCTTTTTTTTTTAAATTTACCAGCCACCACAAGTTCTCATGCACGCTTGGAGGGAAGAGGAAAGGGGTATTCATTTGGTTTTAATATTATTTTTTTTATCAACCTCACCACTAGATGCCACTACATCTTACACACTGGTCCTTTAAGCTACCTCATAGAAGAAAATAACACCACAGTGCTTTGTTTGTAGTCAAGGTTAATTCTTTTCCTTTAAAGCATAAAAAATAAAAACCGAGTAGTGTCACTGCTAAGATCTAGGTCTTAAAAAATGCTTGCTGCCTGCTTTAAGTAATTTGTACAAAGACATCGAGGCCACTAAGGACCATTATTGTTCACCGTTACGACGGAGCTGTTGATAGTTTCAGAGAGGTGCCCTAACTTAAGCAAATCTATCGGCAGCTTATTTGGACGTGAATATCCCTTTATCACTTTTTGATTAGATGGTTTGTAAAATGGGTTATTCATAGAAAAAGTGCAGAAGTAAGGAGAGAAAAGCCATGTTTTATTGTTATCTATACGGTGTACAGAAATACTTTTGAAAAAAGGATTTTTTCCCAGGAGGTTTTTTTAATATGTAAAAAAAATGTAAAACGTGTCTTGAAACATGCCCCGAGCCTGTTCAGAATGACACCTTCCCCCACCCCCCAATTATGATAATGTTTCCACGCTGTGTGTGTTACCACATATGTGTTAAACCAGTTGTATACATGAAACAGGGACCAAGGTCAGGTATATTTTCGGTATATATTTGAAGAAATGTAGATTATATTTTATTAACTTATTCATGCCCTCAGTTTTGTGTACTTTTTTTTTTTTATTGGAAAATGTCAAAAAAAATCTTGTTTGGTAAGTTTCCACATGTTAAAAGGAGATGTGTGTGTTTGTGGTGAGTGTGTTGTGCAGCAGCTAGAGGGATGAAGATGGATTCAGGCTCTGAAGCCTCTGGACCGACCGAACATGATGCGGCTATTTTTGCAGAGTCGACTTAAATTCTCCGGTATTTCTTCATCACCTGCACTTGTTGTATTGCTCGACCCCCTCTCCTGTCAGATTAGCTTCAGTAGATGTCTGTATGTTTGTATCATGTGTTTGCACTAATGGTCGCTGAGTTAAGGCACAAATTATCCATCTCTGTGTCTTCAGCGAAAATGAATTTAATCTAAAATGTTGAATCCAAAATTAGGCTTTCCAGCCTTATCAAGACATTCCTGCGACGAGGGTAATCTTAACTGAGATGAACGTTTTTTTCTTTTTGCTTATTTGGACTTCTTCATCCACTGTATTGAAAAAAGGTTCCTGTGATGATAAATTGTTAAAGAAAATCAGGAAAGATAGAAAATTGGGTTCAGAGCGCCGCTGATCAGGTTTGCTGCGTAAAGCCTCACACACCAGTTGATATTAATATCTTTCATGGGTCAGCGTTCGTCTCTTTGTGTTGTAAAATGTATCATGACGCAAATTGGACTCAAAGGCGCTTGTGATATGTGTGA
>JANJYQ010022415.1:0-10991 GCA_024605255.1 Rastrelliger kanagurta | reverse complement strand
GTGTGTGTGTGTGTGTGTGTGTGTGTGTGTGTGTGTGTGTGTGTGTGTGTGTGTGTGGAATGTCCTTCCTCTTAAAAGATCACACAATGGAGTGGTAATAATGTCACCAGACTGTACCTAAGGTAATGGATCGGCCTCACTGTTACATGCAGGGCTCGGGACATAAGTGCTGGCCTTGGGAAATGTCAGATGAATATCAGAGAATGGACCTGAGTGCTAAGAGTTAAGGGTAGGGAATATCTGTGATGGAGACTAACAAAACACATTCAGAAGCGTGTACAAAGCCTATTAATGGTGTGCATAGGGACAGGGAGGGTGGTAATCAAATTTATGGGTCTAGAGAGAAACAAATGTGAAATTGAGATAATGGTGAAAGATTTGGGACACTAACCCAAGGCCCACAGACCTGACTGTCTGTATATTTGCCTCATATGGATCTTTTCATGTGAAATCAATTATGTTGATGACCCTATAAAAAAGACAGACATACACTACTGTTATACTGCTTTCAAAATTAGAGGGATAGTTTCTTGCAAGAGAGTTAGTTGAGACTATATTTATCTCTGTACACTAAATATGAACCTATATCCAGCAAATAGTTAGCTTTAGCTTAGCATACATACTGGAAAGAGGATTTGATTTATGGTAACACAATCCACAAACCAGCACCTCTAAAACTCACTAATTATGTTATATTGTGCTTGCTACTATATATGTATCTCTATCTGTCTTAGCCTTGATGCTAATCTAAGCTAAATAATTGCTAGCTGTAGCTGTGACTTGACTAGTATAAGAGTTGTGTCAAACTTTTCCATCTAACTCTCAGTAAAGAAAGTGAATAACCTTATTCCCATAAGTGTCAAACTATTCCTTTAATAATAAAACCATTGTGGAGTTCATGCTCTGCTCCATTAGTGCTGCATTTTTGAAAAACTACATTATTCCTTGCCTGTCTCCAACATATATTGTTAGCTGCATCTATAAATGATAAAATAAGTATATGCATTATTTCCTTCCTTTTCTCCAAGACTAACGGCATATTCTTTTTATTAACAATACAGATGGCGTTATTTATCAGAAATAATATAAATAATAGAAGACCTCAGTGGGAGGCAGTGATTATGTTATGTTCATATCTTAATTCAAGCTTCAAAGTTGAGCTGAGCTTCAAAGATTTTCTGTGTTTTTTTCGATGATATTGCATACTGAAATAACGAACTCAGCTGCAAAAGAAAGACTCTCACCTGTTCTTCAGATGCTGGATGCTCCCTAGACACTTGAAGCGCCCATTTACCATGATGGCCATGCGTGTGCACAGTGCTTCACACTCCTCCATACTATAGAGAGAAAGAGAAGGAAATCTGGCTCCATAAAGAGACATAGCAACAATACCACATGCTTGAGTCTCTCCTTGAAGATAATAGACAACGATTTCTTTAAAGTGGTCTTTTTGACATGATAGAGAAATTTCAGGATAGTTTATGACTGTCTGTCTGTCCTTCTACATAAATAGCAAAATGTGCTCATACAACACCAGAACACCTATCACAAATGTTTTTTTATTCTGATTAGAATTCCATGAGCTTTATAGTGTGTCAATTCACATTATTTTGCTGTTAAAATATTTGATTTAGTGAGACCTTTTCTCATTTACAGTTGAAGTTTGGTTTAGAGCATTTTTACGTGTCTACTTTGACACCTTAAAGGGACAACAAATGTGGTAATTAGAAGGCGAGGATGGGACCATCTGTAGTTGTTATTATCTAATTTTTTTCTTTTCAGTTTTGGGCTGTAGCACAAGTCATTTGTAGTTGAGGCAAGACTAGTGAAGCCTTTCTGAGGAATGGTGCAATTAGGATTACGACTTTGTAAAACCTGGTGAATCTGCCACTCAACAAAACACAACCACCTGGTCATGCCATGGACGACTGGATGCAGCTCAGCCACATTGCCTGGGACAACAACAAATGATTTTATTTCCCCATGAAGAGAACACATGTACTGAGAATAATATATTCCAAATGAAAGAGCCACACAGATTATTCACACACACTGCCAGGAGCACAAATGAATCAAAAACCTAGGCAATTTGGAAAATGGTAAAATGAATAGGCATGTGAATTGTTAAATGTTCCACATCGACTTGGACTATCAAGTTTGAAGTTTCACCAAAAAAATGAGGCGTTTAATATCTTTCCTAACTCAAAAGCATGTCCAAAATTGGATGGCACAAGTTGGAAAAACTTATCTTTGCTCCAGGAAGTCTTGGGTAATGAAAAGACTCCAGCACTGATATTGACAGTTTCTCTTTTCATGGGGAAAAAAGAGCAGCAGCCAGTCAATATACCCTCAAGCTTCAGCCAATATTAACTGCCTTGCAGGAAACAATACCTTTCAACTAAAGCGTGACTTGGATCAATTATAAGAATATTTATAGCTACATATTTTTATGGACAACTGTTGTTCTTATTTCTTTATTTGACAAAATCAATAGATAAAGAGTGACAGTACACCTGTGTGATGTGAGAATGACAGAACGTCCCTCTTTGATGACACTCAGGATGCAGTCCCATAGGAAGCGCCGGGCTTTGGGGTCCATGCCAGTGGTTGGTTCATCCTGCAATAAAAAGAACCCCTTTAAAACATGTGTAGAGTGGTACAATATAGCACATACAGCAGAAATCTACTTTTTCCAAGATCATTTTATGATTGTATGTCAGAAAAGACAAACCAATTTCTCAAAGACTAAAATGGAAAATGAGCAGCATTGAGCAACAAAATACAGTTATCATAGCTCAATGAAGTTTACCATTTTACCATTTTGCTGGACTGACATATGAGACAGCTCTTTCCAGTATCATTATAAAAGCATCAAAATAGCAAATATCTTTTGGGAAAATGGCATGGTTTCATCCGTCGAGCAGAGGCCAGGAAACATTTTGGTCCAATCTATGCCAAGACACATGCTAACCACACTCATTACTAAGATACTTCATGATGTTTTTGTCAATAATCTCTGTATGCAAATGCATAAATAAGAGAGGAAGATAGAGAAAAAGAGACAGAGCTTTAATGGGAGACATGAATACAAAAATATGAAGAGATACATTCATAACAGGAAAACAGGTGAATTTAGTGTGCACCCAAACCACATATGCACGTGTCATGGAAACATACTAAAGCAGTTTCCAACACAAGACACACACATACACACACAGTCTCTCTGAGACTTTCTGTGTCTTTTTCCTCAGGGCTAGTCTGTCCATGCACGATTAGAGAGTGACAGTACTCAGTCCATTGGCTGGTTTCGTTCCAGGCTTGGTTCCCCCTCACTAGAAGAATCCTACAAATCCCATGGGGTATTTCCATCACCGTGCCCAATGTGTCCTTCTGCAAACCCAATGTGGCACTGCCTCAAGGCTGCCTGGACTCCCTGGGCTAGCACACAATACTGAAACTGACACAGACACTGACAACACATTATCCCACTGCCTTAAAGTGAAGGCTAGCCTGGCACAGTTGAGTAAATAAGGAGCTTTGGAATAGTGCAGCTCCATGGCCTAAGCATGGAGACAGAAACCATAAATGGTTGGAAAGATTATTCTGTAAATGTAATTCCATATGGATTACTCATTACATGACCGTATTTGTTAGTAGCAGCATAATCTGATGGATTGCTTTTTGATGAAAAAAAATCACGGGTAGTAATGCATTTGATAAAGTCTACAGGCAGCATTAATGTTTTCGATTTTAGTATTTCTGCTTAGTGATGACTGGGACATGGGTAAGTGAGTAAAAATGACAGTTATAATAATATTCAGACATATGGAGCCCGGTGTGACTTGAGGTCATTTAAGTTTGTCCCTCAAAATATAATGGACATGATTTCCTAATGCATGTTAAATACACTCTATTGAAAGCAGTGATTCAGGGATTCAGTGTATTCTGAGGCATGCGCTCATTCATCTTCCATTGATGAGAAAATGCTTTTGGTCTAAATTTTAAGGCCTGGTTGATAGGAATTATAGGAATTTAATATGTGAAAATACAGCTCTGAATGTTCCACATTTCCCTTAAAAAATGTATTCTTTCATGGAAAAGATTAATTATAGCTGACAAGTGCACATCTCCCACCACCCCATCCTTTGGAAAATTCAATATGGATTAGCTAGTTTAATCCAATTCGTATTTTCTAAGAATTCTTTTCCAAAATCATCTATATGCCATCACCTTTTTCCTATGGTCTACTCTCTAGTTTCTAAAGAGAAAAATAACTGATCATCGTATATATTGAATAGAACAGCAACAACATATCACATTTTCTCCATCCACAACATATCAATAAAGTTGTATCTCACCAAGAAGATGACTGGGGGACAGCCGATCAAGGCCATTGCTGTAGAAAGTTTTCGTTTGTTCCCGCCACTGTATGTACCTGCTGACTTATTGGAATACTTGACCAGACCCAACTTCTGGATTCCCCACTCTGCCACCTTTTGTAAAAAAGAAAACAAAATGACCATTATGGTGTCAAGAGGAGTGTTCACATAAGGCCACCGCCATGGCTGTGTTTTCATGATGGATGATATTTTGACTAGGATCGCCAATGTATTAAAGCTCTACGGCTTTCAAGGACACACCATGACAGCTGGTGTCACTGTAAGACCTTAATCACAGACTGCTAAAGTACTTTACTGTTCTCCCTGCTATCTCAACATTGTTTTTCTAAACACTAGCAATCACGAGCATCGCCAAAGTGCACAACAAAGACAGGCTGTAAGGCTGAAAGACGTGTATTCCATTTACAGCATATTCTTTGCACTTACATGTGGATATGTGTTACTGCTAATGCAAATATGACTACACAGTTGCTCAGTTCAGATCTAGAATTGCCACCAAATAAGGCAAATCGCAATGGGCCACAGTAAAATGAAGAGTTATGCTAGCAGCGTAGAACTGGGTCCCATTGCATTGCAGCTAAGAGATCAAAGCCTTGGCGCCGGGTCTGAGGCCTATGGTCGCCGCCAGCCTCTTTCTCTTTTGATCTTCCTGTTGTAGAGCGGGTGGTGCAAGAGGACTGCTGGGAGGCCGCACAGGGCCGGCCACACCACTGGGCATGGTGAATAATGTAGAGCCATAACCCATAGCTGCTACTTTTCTACCACCGGCCATTTTTCATTATGTATGGCTTCTCCTATTGAGGTTATCTATCACTTGGATGTGTACTTCAGTTTGCCCTACATGCCTCCTAGTTGAAAAGCATTTTGACGGCACAAATACAGAAATCTGAAAGGAAATAAACATGTTTTTAAGGAGTCAAACATTTTTTTTTTACCTCTTTTGATATTCCACTTGACAGCTAATCTACATTGGCTTGATGTAGTGCTTGACAGCAAAAGCTGTGAGTGAAACAATAACTTAACTCTGCTCTTAAATGTACAAGAACAAAACATAGGAAAAAATATTATTGTTACCATGGTGATCTCTTTTTCTGGAACTCCTCTTAGCCTTGCATAAAACTCCAGATGCTCTCGTCCGGTCAGCAGATCATCAATAGCATCAAACTGGGGACAATAGCCCAGATTCTGGTGCACATCCCTCATTTCTGTGCGTATACTGGGGATAAAGACCATAGTAGTGATTTAACATTGAATGTCACAAATAGACAGAAAGAGAGTATCACATCAAATATACAACACGAACAACAAGAGGACCAAGAACCATACATTTTATTTATCTAATCCACTATCTTTTAAAATACAGATTAAAATTGATTTGAGAGATTAAAACTCAACATGCAAAGAGTCATCAAACATTCAAAATAGCTTGCACTGAAAACCAGAGCTATATGAGTCAAGGCTTATGTTCGTCTGTGTAACCCTTTCAGTCTAATATAGAACAGCCAAGTGATTCATTTCACATATGGGCAAATTATGAGACAGCAGCCCCCTGGCCTCAGACATGCTAAAGCTGCTGACCGAGGTGCTGCTGTTGGTTCAAAGACAGCAGCTGACTGTCATTATTTAGTTCACTTTGGAGATTAAGAGAAGATGTATAATTCCTGTCCAAAGCTTCCTGCCACAGTAGATCCATACTGACGCTCTAAATATGTATAATACCAAATACTCTCAGATGCTATAAAAAAAACAGAGCTCCCTGATCCTCTGTGCCTCTGGGCCAGTGCCCATTGCTAATTTCTTGTAGTCAGTGAGTAAGACTAACATAGATAAACAAGTTGCCTCATATTACAGACATAAAACACAACAACGGCTACGCACAAAAACCAATCTGATTCTGCAATCAGTTTTAGGCATGCAGGTCCAGGTGTACCAGTGTGTGCCCTCTGGAGGCCAGTAACATAATGTGGACATGCCCTTTTCACAATCTATAGTATTAATATTTCTAACACCTGTAGGCAAGAAATGTTACAAGTGATTTCCTTTCTTCTCTTTACAACTGCTTTGGTTTTTTTTAAGATTATATTGGACTCATTTTTTCTCTTCAAATTCTATTTTTCAGGAGTGATGGTCAGCCTCGGGGAAGCTAAATGTGATTTTATTTGTCTGGAGGCTGATGGAGCTCAACAAGGCCATGGTAAACCTAAACCATTACTGAACTGATATCATGTTATGTTTTAGCTTTGATAAAGGGACTTGATAACAGTAGATTACAGCCTATAGCTGGTACCAAAACAACCACTGCTTAGTACTTTTAATTAACTTCACTATTATAGTTTGTTAGTTCCAGCTGTATATAGCCATATATGAAACTAAGAATGACATTAGTTTATTACCAACAATAATCAATGTTATACAAGTCATACAACATGAGCAGTGTTAGCACTATGGTTGCCATCATAGTATGGGAATGCTAATGAAAAGGAAAGGCAATTAAAACAAATCTAGTTAGAATTGATTGTTTGACAAATAACATACATGCTGCATTTGCCAGAATGGTCATTATGGGCAATTCATGTATTTATTTTCTTGCAGATATGTTTGCTTAGCTGCAATGCTTTATGCTGATATTCCTTGTAAGCACACAAACATAGGTAAAGAAAACAGTTGCCAGGAGAGCAAGAACTTGCATTTAAGCGATGCAGCTTCTCATCTGCTGATCATTCTTCTTTCCAATGCACAGAAAGCATAATGAGCTGAAAACAGAAGAGTGGGCGTCTTCACATCTGTTTTTCTCTCTTTTCAGTTTTTGCCTCCCCTTAAGGTCTCCAAGATTTTTCTTTGATCTGTGTTACCCACATTAATCAACATTAACACTGCTGGGTTAGGCCGTGTGCTATTCAGCTCTGTCTTTGTTGAACACAAAGTCAATTACCAGATGTATTTATGAACAAGTATAGTAACCACGGTGACGCAAAAACCAACCGCAGCTCACACTATATGCTTGGATACGCTGCCTTAGAGATGAAGGTTGAGGCAAAGAAACACAATTGTTTGCTCCTAAAAATAAGAGTAAGTTTTCCTTCACTCAAGTGCTTGAGTCTCATATTGCACGTGTCAAAATATTTCTTTGGCACATACAAAGATTTTCTTATACCTGATTGTGTTAGGCAGAAACAAAAAAAAAACTGAGCAAGGTACAGGGCAAGGATGTGAATAGGAATGAGATATGTGCAAGATGTGTAAGACGCAAAAAGAAAGTGAGAGAGTCTTCAGCATTTCTGAGAATATCACAGTGAGCACACATGAGAGTTGAAAAGACAGAGACGACAGAATGTATAAGGGAAATCGAGATTACCTAGCCAAGACAACAAAGGTTGCAGGTGTATGAGATGGAGAAACAGAGAGCTGTGTTGTACAGAACAGAGTACCTAAGAAAGGCTGTGAGCTATAAAAAAAACAAACAACCTACACTTCAATTCGATCCCCATCTGAGCAGCCATCTTGGGTGGCTAATTATGATGAGTTACTTGGTGCACTAGTGGGAGTTAGCGCCTCACCTGTATCCATTTAGGAAGGCCTCTCCACCGGAGACTGGGATGTCTCCTGTCAGCATTTTGAACGTGGTGGTTTTCCCAGCCCCGTTGATTCCCAGCAAGCCGAAACACTGGTGGAGACAATGGGGAGGCCCCTGTTAGTAGAGCTATGTTTTTGTAGGATGAAGCCTCATTGTAAAACAGACAGGAGATAGTAGTGCTGGATGGCATTTCACACATTCTGTATGTAGATGAGCTTTGCTTTTAATAAACATCATCCATTAACTCCTTTAATTAAGTTCATCCATAGACTGTACAAATATTTGTTTAACACAAATAACAGAAACTAATTTATAGAGTTTGCATGACTGGTTCAATGTTTAGCAAAATAACAAACTGACATGTTTCTGTACTCACACAAAATACCAGACACTCAATCAGGCACCCAAGAACAAATACAATAAAGGACAGAGTTTTCCCAACAGTGCTACTAACACACAGAATGCTTTCCTCCTCGATAATGCTGATTTTATTTTTTTCTCTCTCGAGGGCATGCAGCAGGAAGTTGTCTCTATGGAGCCCTGTGGTCATGTGACCTACCTTAGGGGCTCTGGCTCTGGAATAAATATTTGATTTCTGTCATTCATTGATCCCTGCTTGTTTGTGACCTGTTCTTGTGAATGCATAGAACAGGGCTAAGCTTGATGTAAATAATGCATGGAAATGCAGTGTGTGATCAGCAGAGCCCTGTGATTCACAATATTCCACTGGCATTTACATTGGGCTTTGAGTAAACAGTGGCAGGGAGGTTGGATACCATCGGAAAGCCCACTAAGCACGAATGCTTGTCAGCATTTGAGATTATGTTTAAATCAAGTTACTAATGGTGTGTGTGAGTATGAATGTATGGGGATATGTAACATGTTGTAATAAAGGATGTTTTACATTGAGTTTTAAAACATTTTACACATACCCAAAACTCAAGGTGTGTATTAGATTTGGTTAGTTTAGTTTCTTGCAGCCAATTAACAAACTTACTGACTTGACATCACAGGGACCTCATGCCTTCTCTACACAGGCTCTGTTGCTCTAGCAATGCTCTTCTAGTTGCCTGCCTGTGTGTTTTTAGCATACACATGCTTGGCAACAATGTAATGACAACAAACAAGCCCAATAAGGAGATTACTGCTCCTCCTAACGCCTTCTCTAAGCAGTGCTTGGATGATATTCTGATTCGACTCAAAAGAATAAAGACAAAACTGAGCCAAACACCAATTCAAATATTGCAGGCTAAATCAAAATCCAGACAGAAAATGTCAATGCTTCATGTTCTCTTGTGTCAATATTTTAGAAATATTATCATTAATATTTAAAATGCTTGGTGAATGAGTCCTATATCAGTCAATTCATATCTAAATTTATTTTCGGTTGCACACACAACAGCCATAGGAGGAAATTATTTCTTCCATAGGAGGGTTCATTGATTTAAATCCAATGTGTAAATGGAAGAAAGTCCTCTTACACAGTCAAAAGCAAACAAACTACAAGCTAGAAAAGGTGCTTGTGTGATTTAGTAGCATTTGGCTCACCTCTGCAGCAGGTACGCCCACACATAGCCTGTCCACGGCAGGGGTGCTCTTCCGAGGGTATACCTGCAGGGAGCAGACAATAAAATGAATCAACCAGCCAGCCAAAGAAAGAGAGAGAAGGCAGGGGGCAAGGAAGGGTGGGGTGCTGACAGTGAGAAAGATAGCACAGAGGATGGCATGAGAAAATATGGAGCGATAGACCAGTGCAGCAGGGAAGAGGTGAGATGGAAGAGGCAGGTGGTGAAAAGAGGGAGGGAGAGAGAGAGTGAAAGAAACAAATTTTAATGAGAGCGGATAATTTGCAATATTCAGGCCGAGCCAGATGGGAAAAGGTAAAAAAAAGGAGACGCTTACACAGGAGGGAGAAAAATAAGGACATTAACATTAGTATTTGTGACAGTATTCATGAGGAAATTTGTCTCCACCTTGAGCACCTCTTCACTACCCTCAATAACCTTCAACACACTCACAAGTCACTCAATATTTTACATATGGACAGCAACTTTACGCAAAGCTACGTTTAGTGGTTTCAATACACGGTAAGGTGACTTTGGTGATTAAGCACACTGTCTTGATTCAAACATTGTCCTTTAAGAAGTCCTTTAAACACGCTATAAGTATATATAACAAGACTTAAAGCAACAAGGCGTGGAAGCAGGTTGTGAGGGAAAAGCAAAGACACCAATGACACACTCCATAGCAGCGGGTGGCGAACCAAACCAAACCAATGATCCAAAAGATAATAAAATACTACTTAGAGGTAAAAGAAAATGCATATGTGGGTGGTAATTCTCACTATGAGCGACCGATTCCACATTAGATGCGGTCATTTGGCCTGTGGTTAATAGAAAGATATTGATTGGTGCAGAAACTAATATACATTATTTTGAAGGTATTCTGTCATTAAGTGAAGCTGTGGACAAGTTAAAATCTGCTGGTATTACATGAAAACTTAGGAAATCACCGAAACTATGAAGATTCAGCTTTTGGGTACCATGAGTGTAGGCATCAAATTTTATGGTATTCCATTTGATAGTACCGGTAGTTTACATATTTCACTCTTGACCAAAGTGCTGGACCAACACTGACATCCCTAGAACTGCTACCATGGTAAAAAAAACAGCAAACTAGACCAAATGAAATGCAGAAACTCATCTCTCAGGACAGAAGAACAGAATGAAACCTCTCACATTCTGCCTGTGAGTCAGTATCCTGCTAAGCTTTTGTAGCAACACGAGAAATGAAAAAAGTGGTTGATGTTTTTTCACATCTCACTTGAAAACTTTCCACGCTGCATCCACCTCCTCCCCCGCTGACCGGTCTTATCCATACGCATTTGCATTCAAGTCTGCATCTTCAGAAAATATCTCCAGAGGTGGTAAAGAAACCTCCTCTTCAAGTAAATGGGATTTGTTGAAACTTAAAAAAAAAAAAAAAAAAAAAAAAACCTAGCAAACGTTAAACAAAAT
>JANJYQ010022396.1:16163-34240 GCA_024605255.1 Rastrelliger kanagurta | reverse complement strand
GTGTGTGTGTGTGTGTGTGTGTGTGTGTGTGTGTGTGTGTGTGTGTGTGTGTGTTTATAGTAAAGGCAGAAATAGATAAATATATAAAAGATATATTTCCCCAAAGACCATTTTATAAAGTCAATTTAAAAAATTCACAAAAATATACACTATGCAGTTTACATTAGTGTCAAGTGTAGTTCATAGACAGACTCATAACCAGGGGCTCCCTCTACAGGCCGACTGCTCAGTCCGACAGCAGGCAGCTCAGTCTCTTACTGACAACATGCTCTCTCGCAATGCTTCATTTGTCATAGCAGATGCTCAAAACTATTTTCCCTGGAAGCCTAAAATCTGAAGAAGTAAATTAATATCCCCTCCCCTCCCATTTTAAGTCCCTCAGACTCAGTTCATAGCCTGCACTAAGTGCCCTTGTTGACTCAATTGGATTAGCACTAATATGTAAACACAGGAGGTAAGAGGAGTAATCCTCTAATGAGAGGGGAAAAAGTGAAATAAATAAGTTGAAATGCCATGCCTTTCCTTTAACTGAGGCATCTGTCAGGTAAGCTGGATATGTGTAGATTCAAAGCAGGTATTAAATTTGGACCAGGGGATATTCTGAGGTAAACTGTTGTGACCATTCAGTGACAGGATAATTACTCGTTTGTAACTTAGTTGGATAATAGGAATACAGCCTCGAGGGGATAAGACAAAGACTTGTTAATTATTAAAGCTTACATCAGCCAGGCACTAGAGAGTTGCAATTATTAATGTTGTTGTTCTTGTTTGTGCTTAAACACTACCTCTGCTGTTAATATGCTCATTAACCAAAATGAGTGATTTTATTACTCTTGATTTGGTTTGGGGTTTGTACCACGTATCAGGGCTCAGCTGTCGTTGTTTACTGAGGAATAAACAGTTCTGGCAGATGTGGACAGGTGACGGGTTTTGCTTTATTTTCAGACACATCCCACTGATTCCTATTTTCTCTGATTAATTATAAAAAATCACAACAGAGATCATGAACTCTTCTCTCTTTAGTCATATAGTGTACTACATTACTGTGTAGTTAACCATAATCCCATTAAAATATTTTAATTCAGATTTAATCACACAGATACACTGCAAATCTAATGTCACTTATCATACCACAAAGAATCACTCATAATTTAAACATAATATTGCTTGGTGCTCAAAATACACAAGTTGTGTCTAATTATCCTGCACCACTGCTTTAACATAGAGACTTCATGTAAATGAAAAATCAGTCTATTAAATATATGTTGCATAAAATATCATGGTTCAAAATATGAATTGCAGCAGTGCAATCCAGAAAAGTCATTCAGTAATATAACGATAGTATAATTATTTCTCATATATAAACTTTTGCCTTCTTTCTCTATCATGCTAATTAAAAGAGAGTTTATATTGTGATAGAAAGCTGCTTCTACATTGTATTTTAAGTCACAGCAGCTCCTCAAGTGTTTTCATGATAAAACTATCACTGCTACATGCTCCACTTACATCTTGCCAATAGTGATTTCAGGTGTCCACACTGTTGATGCTGCTCGTGAAGACTCTCTAATTGGACCTGTCTGTTGACCCACTGAGTGAGGAGAGGGGGAAAAAAAGAGATCTTAACACAGAATGCTTTTCCTGTAGCTGTAAGTCTGGCTCATATGACTGTGATGGTAATTTTATTTAAAGTATTATATTTCTGGATATGTTAATAATTACCTTTACTATAAGTCAGATATTCCCATGTTTAATCAGTTCACATTTACAGTTCTTTATTTAGTTTACTTGAAACATGGTGAGCTGTAACTGCTGTGACTCTTAAAACTGCTACAAAGGCACATGTAGCTATTGTCCAAATTGGTGAAAAAAAATAGATGAACATATTCTTGAAATACACAAACAAGAAAAAAATAAAGCAAACAAGCAATTATATTTGTTCACTCTCTATTGTGAGCTAAAGCCATATGCAGCTTTAAAGGGTGTTCTTCTTCCTAATGGGCCCCGTGGGAATGAAGGGGTTAATTGATGCAGATGTTGATCGCTTTTACACACGATGCAGGGAGCATCTCCCTGGTGGCTCCTATTAGAGGCAGTTTTAATGAAGTGCTAAACAGAAGGCCTTCCTACAGTGTGGCCTGTCCTCAGGAATACTAGGCAAAGAAAGTACTTCACAGGAAAACAAGGTCCCCTATTGATTGTCATGCCAAATAACTGAATCCTTTCTCAATCAATGCTTATTTCTCAACTTATGGAACCTAATAGAAGACAACATGAGGGAAAGTCAATCAGAGAGGTGTTATTTTGCTTAAGGCACACATGAATGAGTGTGTGGTTGTCATGTGGAGAAAAAACCCCTGCAGGATTTAACTTCTTGTTGGTAATGGTCCCAATAATCCAGCTACAGTTTAATGGGTGAATATCATATAGGTTTAACTTTGATAAATATATGTAAAACATATAAATTCTTTAATTTCATTTTATGGGATATTTGCTTTTTTAATATTAGATAATTTACAGTGTTTATGTTGTAAAGTATAATGTAGGCCATCCTAAAATTCATGCATGAATTTGAACCCAAAACTATTTTGATATCTAATATAACACAAGCAAAAAAAAAGAAGAAAAAAAAAGTCACAGCACATTATGTGTACTAGTCAGTGGAGGTTGGTTAAAGTGATGGTAATGTAATGGGGCTTCTCACGCAGCGTTACCAGCCCATAGTCACTAAATTCTGCTCATTAAAATGACAAACCCAAACACACAGTTACTCAGGCATGATCTTCAGCTGTGTATGGCATCTGGCCCTGATGCACCTCCGCCCCCCAACTCCCGAGAGGATAACATACACACACACACGCACGCACACACAGGCGCACACACACACACACAGAGGGAGAGAAAGAGAAAGAGAGAGAGAGTAACCCCAATCAAATTTTAAAACAATCAGCATTCCTTTCATTTCCAATTTAGTCACCTGCCACAGCCTCCTATTACTGTCCACCATGATACAGTATTAGAGGTTTATAAATGAGCACTGTGTCTTCCTCCCCTTCCATCTGAAGGAGTTTTCTCCATTTTCCCCAGTCAGCTTCTCACTCCATCCGTCAGCCTCTTCCATCCTGATTATCAGGAGACACCAATTTCAAAGAGACATCTTAATAGTGATGTCAACGTATTAATTAGAAGTGTTAATGAGCTAAAAGCAACCCAAATTAAATTAATGCAGCAATAGACAGAGAGCGAAATTAGCTTCAATTTCTGTAAATGATTCTGAAGTGTGCACAACATATCAGCCTGTCTGAACATTCCCATCCCCCAAAGCTAATCAAGAGCTACATTGCAATTAGCTGCTTAATTAAAGCAACACTCTGCTCGGAAAATCCGGCACAATTAAGTAATGGCTGTTATAGCATGAAGACAGACTGTATTTTTCTTCTGGAGGAAAAAAAAATAGAAAACAACATATTCTATCCCTAATGGCCTGCAGGGGATTGAGCCAGCCAAGATGTGCCAAGATGGAGAGGTTTCTATCTCACGCTTCAATGGGGATCTTTGCTCCAGCTGGAAGCCTTGTGAATCAATGACAGCGAGGCAGATCAAACTGCCGTGCCCTGGGTTGCTAAGACATCTGAATTGGCACTGACTGGGGTGACTGTGTTCTAATCACCAGTTCTGTTTTAGCAGCTCATGGCTTCCAGTTGGACAGAGGAGCTCCAGACTATTGACACTTTGCACATATTTCAGCAATGGACCTGTTACTGATCCCTATGGCTGCGGACACTGTTGTCCTCTAGTCCCTGCTGGTGTGGCTGGAATGATGACCAATGATGGATAAACAGTGTCAGAGCCAGAGGAAAGTAGCTGGAGCTTTATATTTAGATTTAGTTTAGATATTGACATTAAAAAGTTGGATTTATATCTCAAAAATAAAGTAAACATATCACTAACACAAATTAGGTGCCTAATTGGACTACTGTGGAGCGTAGATTTATAAAGAAAGGTCATGTTTATATGATTAAAAGATGCATGTGTAGAGTGTAGGAGATATACTTTGAATTTCCTGAAAACTAACCACCACCCTTTAGTCTGTGTCATTTCCTTATAGAGCAAGAAGTATACAGTATTTTAGCCATGTATCATTTGCTGGTCCAGCATTTTTCCTGGGTTGTTGGCAGGGTGACGAACAAACAACGAAATGTAGACACTCCATGGAAGAGTAACAGCTTTCAGAGCCTCCTAGATGCTGTAAACACAGACATGGTTTCATATCTGACGAACAAGAAAAGCAAGTTCAAGTTATTTGAACTGCTACTCAGTTTTATTTTCTGGTTTTAAAAGTGCCTGGCTGAGTGGTGAGCTGTGAGTAACAGCCTTCTCGAGGTAGAGTCCAGGGACTATGGTGTAAACGCCATCCTTCGGCAGGTGTAGGCCACAGCAGAGCATATGCCGTCAGGTAACCAGGCTGGTTTGCTCTGCAGAGACTTCACTGTGATCATTTCCCTCGGTCTGCTTCTGCTGGGAACCGGTGTCATTCACAAACACCATCTGCCAGGAAACAGTTTTGCCTGCTAAGAGCATTTATCAGTGGGTCAAGGAGTGGTGCCTTCTTCTTCTTCTAAAAAAAAGAAAAGACACACACCTGCTGAAGAAAACAAAAGGAGAGGAGATTTTCACTGCTTTTATAGCTCTTAAT
Source organism: Rastrelliger kanagurta (assembly GCA_024605255.1). Lineage (NCBI taxonomy): Eukaryota > Metazoa > Chordata > Actinopteri > Scombriformes > Scombridae > Rastrelliger > Rastrelliger kanagurta. The sequence continues at coordinate 29,547 of JANJYQ010022396.1, read as the reverse complement.
TTCTTCTTTAGGAATCAGCCATGTAAACATAAAACAGTAAAAGCTCCTGGCACGTGCACAGGAGATGGCTCAGACCCCACAGAGCTCCAGGATACCTTTCCCTTTGCTGAAGAGAGGGGAAAAGACACCTGAAGTGTTTGACGCTAAATTAGCTTTTCAAAGACAATAATTAGACTTCTCCCCCTAAAGGTAAATTACCTGCTAACCAACTGAACTGTGTTCTAATTATAGGATCTTGCCCACGAGCCATTGCCAAGGATCCTTGTTCCTAGCAGGAGGATGTAAAACACATTTTTAAAAAAATACATATTGAAGTGGTAAAGCCTACAGAATACAGAATACAGAGTGGAAACATGTTCTGGGCTCCCTCTGTAACACAGAGCTGAAAAACTGATGGATCACTCGGATAACTGAGGTAACCTTTAGAGGATTTAAACAAGATAATTTCATACAGCAACCAGATGGCAGCTATCGTTCCTATGAATTTTGACAGAGGAGGTTGACTGAGCAATACTGGATGGGTGACAACTAGGTACTTATCTGTGCTTTGCATATTTTGCAATTGATGTCATGACACTGCAAATTGATTTGTAAGACACACAGTTGGTGGAAAGGATATTGAATATTTACAGTCGCCATGTAATAAAACCTATCATGTCTGTGATGGGGAGGGTTAAGTTGGCCTTTAGGTCTATGTAATTTCTCATTGTTCTGCTGGGCTGAGTGCAGAGCTTCCCACCAGGCGGCAGTGTAGCTGCGGATCGCTGCAGAGCCACACAGCAAAAGGGCCACACATTTGAATTCATCAGCCGTGCTGATAGCCTGCCACTAATTAATATGTAAATTTAACATTGTTTGTTTGCTGCTGTGTCAAACTTTGATGTGAGGAGCGGCTTCCAGGTTAACAGAGATTTAGTGGAGATTGAGGGCTGGAGACCTGCCACATATCCCAACCAGCCTGTAATCTAATATTTTATTTAAATACATCGACTAATACTGTATGTCTCCACAGCTTAGAACCTGGGAGACAGGCTAATGATATTTTATTAAGCCACAGTAATTGAGGATCCCATCAAAATATGTAATTAAACACTTAAGCATAATTATCCAACTCAGTAGGAACCCCAATGAATTAATTAAAAAAACGTCAATACATCAATTTATTTGAATTCCTTTGTCCCTTTTCTACTTGTAATAATTAACATTTTAATTGCCTTAATTTGTGATGAGTAAAAGAAATTCACACTTTACTCGACACCCGCAATAAAGCAAGAAATTTGAGCTCACAGTAGTGTGTTGGTATGAAAATGATGATGAATGTTAGTCACATACAGCTCATTGCAGCCAAAGGAAAAAAAACTGTAAAATTCTTTCTCTTTTTTTGGTGTAAAAAATGGGGGATATGATGGGGTGTGTATTCATCTCCGTGTCTGTGTGTGCGTCTTTGCTTGCTTGCCTGGGTATACGTATGTTCATTATCAGCAGGCTGCCTGGGTTTGATGCATACCTGGAGAGCAACTTAATATCCTCAGGCCACTACTACATGTCAGGCCATGAGAAAGATACACACACAAGACAGAGGAACATCTCTGGCCCCGGTGGAGCCATTTACCTTTCTCCAAGTAGGTTCAAGATATTAATTAAGATAAATCTACCTCAATTCACACATTCTGCCATCTGCCTATTTATCAGAATTATGTTAATCATTTCTGTAGGGCAGAAGAATTATTACCCATTTTGTACGTAATTCGTATTAACATTCAGAACTAAATGATTTTGCATTCTGCTCCATGTGGACTCCTTATACCATGACATCTTTTCAGCACACTGTGGTAAAAATACGGGACACATTCATAACACTCATAGAGAGCACATGACAGCGTTTCCCCCCTCTCTGGTACTCCCACAAACAATATGGAAATGTATCCATTCTAATCATATGCAGCCTCTCAGGATTTATTCGTCATGATGCAACTCGTGCGTTTGAGCAGCTTTAAACAAAACAATAATCTTACGATGATCCGTTCTGTCTCGCTGGCTGTGATTTGAAGTCATTCAAGGTTTTGTGGTTTTTTTTGGGGGGGTCCAATAGATGAGCTAGTTAATTAAACTCTAAGGAGATAATTAAGATGAGACGGCTGCTTGAATCACTCCGGTCATTCTGCCATTATGTGGGGCAGGCCGACAGGTGGCACAGGCCTGCATCAGGTGACAACTCAGCCAACAGATAGCGCCATATGATGTTATGGGCAAATTTCATAGCATCCCCTGATACAAGACACTCCTGCAGATCCACATGCCACACAATATTCAAATCTACTGTAGAGCTACTGTCTGTGCAGAGTTATTGGAATTGATCGCAGCTTTGAGTTAGAGGATGCTGGGTGATGGCACGTCTGGGTCAGAGTCAGGGGCTGGGAGGAGAGTGCCAGGGCTAAAACAGGGCAGATCATACTTCTGCACAAGCCAAAGACTAATGAGGGTGAGGATGGGGCCAGGCGATGCTATGTGATTAAATTTAGATCTGGAGGGAGATCTTGACCCATGGTGGCCTACGTCTAAGTGACATTTACCCAAGAGAAACACACTGCAGCTGAGGCTTATTAACCTTTTATAGATCTAAGCACTGTCGCCTGTCTTAATTGGCAATTGGATTATTAAATAGACCAAAATCAGAGTGATTTGATCCAACAAGGTCTACAATGTGGAGGCTATTTTGAAAGGTCTGGCCTGTTACAATGTGTGCATCCGATCCATGAAAGAGGTTCAGTTTTCTTAAGTAAATTCTCTGGGATGATTTCCATTTGATTATATACTTGCAACAAGCCTTACTGCAAGTAAATTGTTGGATTAACTGTGAATTACAGTCAATGAGATGGAGTCTGAATTAGTTCCTATAAGAATTATAAGTCAGAGCAAAAATCTGTGGCTTAAGAAAATCAACTAACAGATAAAGGATGCAAATTGTCTTGACTATACTTTCTAATTCCTCACTTATAAGAAAGGAAAAACATCTTGTTAATTCAAATCTTTTAGAGGTATTACAATAAATTAGACAAAGTAAAGAATGATTTTAATCTGAGCAATAAAAGAAAGGATGAAGATATTTCTGTAAACATTTCGTCTTCTTTTACAGACAGTTTAATGACATACAGACTGGTATTACATTGTATAATTGCATTGCTCTTTGCACCACTTTAACTCATAAGTCTAAATTAAGTAAATTGCATATTGAGACCATAAAGTGATGTTCCCTCCATGGCAACAAGAGACACACACTGGCCTCTTGACAAATATACATTTCACATTTTGTAAAATAAACTGAAAGCAAATATTTTGATTATTTGAACATCTACAGTAATAGATTAGCTGATAAAACACATTCATTTGTTTAGGAAGTGAACATTAAATATTTTCCCATTGCTTTTTAATGCAATCAATATGTTTTACATTTGTAGAGCTTACTTTCCCAGTGTTGTCAGGCTTTTGAAAACAATCAAGACTTCATCCTGATGTGTGTGGCACTGAGTGCTGTATGTGTATGTAACTGGAGCAGAAAGGTGAGGAGTATCACGTGCATATTTTAATACTGTATTAATGTGCATACTGTGGCATCACTAGCTAATTGAGTAAGTCTTTTTGAAAGTGATCTAAATTTAGTTTAGTGTGGATGTCTGTCATTCTTGTTGCTGAAAGGATGATGAAAATATTCTGCCACAGTGAAAACATAGTACAACATTACATACTTTGTTTTAAAGGATGGAACAACATATATATCACTTCAAGTGTAAGGAGATTTCTAGGTAGGATTGCAACACACAGACCTCAAAACCAAACCCTAAAGAACCTAAAAGGTGTCAGCCTATTTATAGAACAATGCATATATTCCTCTTGAACCTTAGTATTTACGTTGTGCATGTTTGTATACTGATATTCAAACACCAGTTTAATGTCACCTCAGAGTACGGTAAATTACAATTTTATGTTATCCTGTATATGGAAAGACTTTTGAAAACCCAGAGGAGCTTGTTATTCAACTCATCTTACGTTTCAGGTGGAAAACCTGATCTTATATGCAGCTTAATTGTTTTAGTCGCCTGTTTTATAGTGGTTATTATTTGAAGATAAAAAGTTTATTTGCTCAGGGAGTTAAATGTACAATAAAGAAGACGATGCTGAGCCAAATATCACCAGCACAACATATTTTCCCAGCAGTTCTAAAACTTATGTCAGTCTTGCAGTGTTGATGCAGACAGTCATTCAGAACAAGATGGCCACTTTTATGGACTTCTTACAGTCAGTTAAGATGACCGACAAGCACTGGGAACATTAGTTCTGTGCCACAAGTCCCATACATCAACTGTCTTGTGACGAGTAAGGGAGGGGATCAACATATTCTAAATGAGCAGACATAATCCCACTGAATGTGGAGTTAAGCCATTTCATAATTAGCAGATTTTCTAATGTATGCCAGGCTTTAATGACCTTTGCAAATGAGAATGGTTGTTTGAATTTCCATCCTTCACATCGTTTTATCCCTGCCATATCTGCCTGATAGAATGAGTGCACCAGTTGATGATATGCATAAGCTTAATGAACAAGTGCACACACTTCTGAATGGAAACTGATGGGCTCAAGCCAGGGAGATTGGAAATGCATTTCCACACCTTGCATATCATCATCATGGCCATAAGTGGTGTTTCTCTGACCCGTTAACAATGCATTTCAAGCCTTTTCCTTTAATTAGGTACACTTCTCACTCAGATTTCTCTCATTAAATTGCTATTAACATATTATAGTATAAAAAATATACTAGACTTCTATAGCATCACAACCTTTTAACTATCGTAGATGACAAAGTTATCATTCATTCAGTTGCATATCACACTCAGAACATAAGACTGTATTTGCAGCCAGATGTGTTTATGTGTAGATATGTAACCTGAAACTGGAATTACTGAGTATCAAGCCTTAAGTATGGGCTTCAAAATGAGTTGAACTGATTTCCTATTCCCAGTGGAGACAAGGCACACATCAATCTACAGTCTGAATACTTTTTGTACAGGTATCCTGGTTACATTAATTGAAATACATTATATATTACAAGGTTATTGCAGTGATGAAGTTAGATGATTTTACTGGTTATTCTAGAAAATCTGAGTAATACTTCACAATAGAAATGTTTTTATGCACAAAAATTAGACTTATCCTCAAATAGGCTTTTTCTGGATAGTTCAGTTCAAGTCATGGATGTATTATTTGTGTTGGTAACTATGTAGTTACGATTTTATACAATAATGTTTTTTAGAAGGTTTGGAGGATGAGGAAAGAAAGCTGTACACATAGCACTGCCATAATATTACCTCATGAGACTGTTTTGGTGAACTTAACAAAGAGTAACCTATTTCCATATGCAGTAGACACCAAGCAACATAAGCATTTGTTAGGAGTTACATTTCTGGCCACCTGATGAATGTAGGCTAAGTACAGTATTTACTCTCTTTTCTGAGGGAAAAATCTGACTCTTAAGCTAATAAATGTGCTACATTTTATTATGTTATCTCTTCACATTAAGTAGGATATGCTATATAAAAGATGTGCTGTAACAAAGACAGCACAATAAACTGTGCCCTTAGTCTACACCTTGGAATACATAATCTTAAATTGTGTTATTATGTTGTATTTTCTTTAAGTGTGATATTTGAGCAATTGCCTTTTATTTTCATGTGTAGTGCAGACCAAAAATAAGTTTGACTATGCAGAAAAAGTCTAATTTACTCTATCTGCCATGTATTGTTGCGCAAGCACACCAGCTGCTGGTTTTGTACGGAAAAAATGAGTGGCGATAGTCAAGCAAAATAGTAAAGTTGTGGGCTGTAAAACCAAAAACACGAGAATCCATTGTAAATTACACATGAAGATTTATAGTTTGTTATTTCACTATCAACAAAGAAAACTAGATTTTATTAAACAACCAGTCCACATTTTTTTCACATGCAGGACAAGAATCTCCAACAAGCAAAGTCACAATTTAAAGAATTATGACTTAACATGTACTCATATAACATCTTTGTTGATACAAATTTTCAACTACCGTCTATGGAGAAAAAGCATGCAATCCTTAGCAATGAGCATCTATTTATGTGTGACAAAAGACTGGCTACTACCGATAATATAGTATCATGTAGCTCAAGCTAAGCTAAACTCACAATGTAACATTGCTCCAAAATTGCATGAGACGTAAGTTTATTACTGTCTTTATAATGAGGTAAATTATCCCTGACACTCAAAAGTCCCTTTTTTTTAAGATGCACAGTTAGCAAGCCATGAAAGAAAGTTTCATGAAATGACAACACTGATGTATTTACCGTTCCACTGCTACGCTGCCTAACTCTGCACTCGTCAGTCGCCTGGTGAGGCGCCACGTGGTGGGCTCTGCTAAAAGCCACCAACATTCATCGTGGCTTTCATGCTATCAAACTTTAATCTGTCGGGGATTTCATGTGTGTTAACACAGCTACAAATGCAGAGAGCAAACACTTCAACAGCACTACATAAATGTCTCAATATATTAACTAGACAATAAACAACCTATTCAATTCCAGGGATTTGCATGAGAAACGTGAGCATTAGTGAGCAGACAAGTCTTGTGCCTTTCTGCAGAGGGGAAGGATTGCTTCAAACATGATCCTTTGTCAGACGGGATGGGAGACACAGACACACAAGCTCCTCGGTTTTGGCAGATCTGGGCTCACAATGCCATAGATTAGTAACAGCCTGACCAGAGAGCTGAAATAAGCTAATTGCTTAATTAGCTGACCCAATTCCATAAGCTTCTTTTAGCATATTAACAAGAGCTATGTAACAAATAGTTGTGTTTCACAGAGGCAGTGTTTGTTTATGGAATTACAATAATGAGGATCAAATACAAAACATACGGTCGATGGCACTCCTTTTGTGGAATCTTTGCTTTAAAAAAATCAAAGTATTATATGATTTAAGCAATATTGAGGTGCCATTTTTTTCTGTACAACTCAGCCTTTGTCTGATCCAGATGCAAATTACCCTGGTGCTTATTTGTAATTGACATCAATTTTACATCTGCTATTCTTCTGTGTTTATGTTTTTCCCATTTTGTCCTCCTTTTTTTTTAAACAATTAAGCTGCTTCGGGGGAATAGTTTGACCGCCCTCTCAATATTTCTGGACATTTGAGCAACGAGGGACAAACGAGAGAAGGGAGGAAAAAAATCTTATTAGATTGAATGATGATTGAAATGGATTAATTTACATTTTCTGCATGCATACTTTACATACATGATCTTTGCTCAGCACAGGGAGTTCTGGGCAAAAGAGCACTATTTGTATGAGATGAACTCATCTATATGCTAATTCATTGGCATGTAGACCTGCTTCATTTCTTCCATTCAGAACTGTTTACCTATTAGCTCATATAGATGCAAAGGGAATTGGAATATTAAAACCAAAAAGCTAAAGAATATAGCACATTAGCAGTACATCACCTGTTATTATATTTATATTAGGGTGCCCTTTGTTTAAGCCCGTAACCACGAGCCAACTTCCAAGACACTTATTACAAATAAAATAATCCAACTCTTTCACTTTAAGTGAGACTTGTTGCCCCTTATAAAAGAACTGTGTGTTTTCAGAAGTCGTTCTTCAAATGACTAAACCAGACTACATCCTGCTGAAAACCATATGAGCTTTCCTGATTCAAATGAGGAATGATCTGACACCAAGAAATGGAAAACAACTTAGTCTATTTAGCATTTCACAAGTCGGTTTCCAGGTTTTAAGGTGCTGTAATGTTCTTTTGCGTGTTATTCTCCAAAATTATACAATTCATAATGTTGCAGACCACAAAAAAAAACTTAAATGCTTCACTAACACTAGCATGGCCTTATAGGGAGATGTTTGACAGATCAAGTTACAAGTGATGCCTAAATGCTAATGTAATTTAATATGAACCAAGCTGAAAGAGATGCAATCAACCATTCCTGATTCAGACGACTGTTGTGTTTAAGAGGATGACAACCGCCTTTCTTATTGTCTATGTAATTCACCAAAATTGCCACTTACAGCCGCTAAGAGCAGGACGTTTCATCTCCAAGCTTCCTCTGGTCTTTGCTACTCATCCCATTTCTACTTCCTCCAAAAGTGCCACCACTTCATTAACCTTGCCAGGCATGAGATAAGAGAAGCAGTGCATCAAAGCTGCCTGCCCACAGAGAGAACAGAGCCCTGCATGTCTCCACTACACAGCAGCCATGGCACACACTGGCAGATACACAGTCCACAACCCATCCAGCACACAGAAAGGACCTTTTGTGTTGCAAACTGTCATTCAGAAATGAGTTTTCTGTGTGTGCATGTGTGCGTGTGTATCATTATTATTATGTTTTAAATATAACTCAGAGTGAAGTGGAAATATTTGTTCTTAAGGTTTTAAACAAAGTTGATTAGGAAGGAATGTGAAATAATTGGTGTGGGTCAGACTCTTCATTACCTCAGACACTGCACACACTTATTTATGGTGTCTCATAGCAGTGTTGTAAGAGACGTTCAGGTACACGGGGCTGTCATCACTATGAACCACACTTAAAACCTTGAGAATGAGAACATTTAACAAGAAAAGCATCAAAGCCAACTTCAGCCCGATGAGTAACAACTCCCGACTTCCTCAAAACATGAAAGTGGATGGTAGGAAATGTATTAACTGAGTCACAATATTGTTTTACTTGCACCACATACAAATCTCTCTGGTGCATTTAATCCCTCTACCCACAGTTTCTCAGAAAGGAGGATATAAATTATTTTCCTTTGGTGGAAACTGCAAATCCCTGTCTGGATTCTGTTAAAAGGCTTAAAATGTCACTAAATGCCAAGGCTGAGACTCCTGCTAACACGTAGGTCTTTAAGACAAGATGTTAAAGCGTTGAAAGTTACCTGAAATTGATGAGGTTAATATTCTTATCGCAAACCAAGGCTTCTGTGAAAGTGGATATTGAAAATAGCCAGGTAACCCTTCATATTAGAGGCTATCACAAGGATTAGCAGCATAAACACCAATTACACATTTAATTGTTTATTGTCAGTAGTATTTAGAAAACATGCCACAATGCATAAATTAAAAGGATTGAGGTGTTGAGGGAGGAATATAGTATTATCATTGTAAGTACGTATTTCAGTGGAGAAGGCTGCAAAATACACCGGAGCAAGAAAATGTCCCCAAAATAAGTCAAACTGCTGAATGCCGTGCTGTAAATGAGTAATTTACTATGAATATCCTTCTCTATCCTTTTACGGCTATATGAATTTCCAAACCATGTTATACTAGTATGGAGGGGTCTGTCACTGAAATTTGAAATAGAGGACAAAGGGCTGCCGAACAAATAGGTTTTTTTAGACACCGTCCTCTGAGTTGTGTGCCAATGTGAATCAGAGGTAAAATACAGTGCATTAAGTCAACCTCTGAGGCAGCACAGAGGAGGGTAGAGTGAGACATTCTGCTATCTATTAAGACTTGCGTTATGTATATATTGTGTTTTGAAGGAATTTTACTGATCCACAAAACCAGCAGGAAAGGATAAGAGTGAGTCCCTAAGACCATGTGGTAAGCAACTGCAGTGCAGAATCTCAGGCAAGTTGAAAGTTGCTGTGCCGTTAAGGAGAAAGTCTGGCAGAATCCTGCATGCCCGCTGATAACATGGTTGGATTAAGGATGTTTAAGGGAAGTGAAAATTATTCATTTGAGATGGATGAAAGCTGCACTTGTCAAGTCTACCAGTCATGCACTTTATACATTTCATTTCCACTAGCCAGCATGCATAATTTCCCCTCAATGCAAATTTCTACACACTGAAAATTGTGAGCATATTTACTCCGCTCCCTTAACACATTCTCTGACACAGAAAATGGATCATCTCTATTGAACAGGGAACAAAACAATGCAATTTTGTTTGCAGAGGTGTGAGAATCTAATTTTGTGCAGGAAGATAAAGTTACAAGACTCGACAGAATACAAACAATGGCTTTCATTCGAAATCATGCCTGAATCAAAAAGAGACACCGTTTTGTGCCCTGCTCATCAGAATGACATCTATGGAAATAATTTTAGCACATGCCCAATTATGCAAACCGTCTTCATGTCATGAGTGTAATTACTGGTTTTAAGTCACAAAAGTCTCAGCCTCTGTTACTCTAGGAGTCTTGCAGCTGAGTATACGTACTGTATATCTGTCTCTCTGTACAAATATTATGATCTCTCTGATGAGAATTAAGTCTCCAGCCTGGATGGCCAATAAATTAGAGGCACGCTTCTCGTTTACTCATCAGAGCTAATGAGCCTGATAAAATTACCTCGAGGATCATAATTACAGGCTAGTGGCAGAGACTCTGGCAGGAACTGGAATAAGACGACACACACACACACACATACACACATAATTCAGATTGTGCTGCAAGTAGCAGCGTACAACAACTAACCTAAAACATCGTAAAGCACTCATGTCTTAATAGAATAACATGCCAATGTCATTGTACACATGCAGATATTGTTCACTACACATTTTCATTCAGCAATTCTAAACAATTCGACTAACAAGCCATATGGAAACATGTATTGTTATCTTGTTATATTGACATCTTCACATTAAAAAATGTGCAGGATTAACATAATGTAAGGTGCTGAACAATATCACAATTTCCACCTTCCTGTCAGTGCAGTTCAAACAGATTTTACCACCCTTTCATAAAGATTAAGCACTTCATGGGTAATGGCATATTTTAATGAACGATGGCAGCCTGGACACAAGAGCTCACCTCAGAGGATTCCATTTCATCACACATTCACAGGATGAATTGTTTTACTTATGAATATTAATGTCCCTCTAATTTGAGGCTGTTGTTAATGCTTGTCGCTAGGAGCTTGGCAAATCAGGTCCCATTCCTGTTAAAACCATGTATTAGACACCCCCCTGACACTAAGCCCTCGCCTTTGATTCTTAATTGCAGAAGTGCAAGCATTTGCAGTAGATGGGGCGCAAAGCTTTAATTAACTCTAATATCACACATTCAGTCTCGACTGTCACCCACATCACGCATGGCATTTTGTACCAATATCATCCCCAACTCTGCTCAGCTAGAAAGATTGTGTTCCAAGTTCATGATCACAATTTCATGCATCTCAAAATGAGGGATATGTAGTTTATAAGTAGCTGCAAATATATTGATGCCAGTGAATTATCTTGATGCCATCCTAAAAAAAAAAATCCTTTTAAAAAAAAAAAATTAAAAAAAGGAGCATACATTGATGCAGCTCTGATCACTGCACAGCTTTAGTGCAGTTGCAGCATTGTTGGTTTTCTCACTGAAAGCCATGTCTGATCTCGGCAGTGGTTGAATCAACAGTCACTGGTGAAGCTTGTAACATGAGGGGGGTAGAATGATAAAAAGTTCAGGAATATGTTTAAATAGAAAGATGTGTACCAAAAGAAGATATTAAGTAAATAATTCAATCTCACACTCACACACACCCAGTAATCTTCAAAGGATTTATTGGACAACAGACTTGAAGTTTAAAATACTATAAATAGTGTACAAGTACATACCATTCAATAATGCTTCTAAAATACAACATTACAGTACATTCCTCACAAGCACTGCGAATGCCATTTTCACACATGAGCGACTACACACATCGTTTGAACATTTTAATAGCTCAGGTGCGGAGCAATTCTGATGCAGATATTAGTAAAGAGTAATGTTTAATTAAACCAGGTTTGAAGATAAAGAGCTCAATACAACCTATAGTTTATAAGCCTTCCCCAGCCATAAGCTACTGCTCTACCTAATCCTCTTTCACATAACATTATTGCATCAGCACAGCTGAACATTTTTGCAGCATTTATAAAATTAGCAAAGAAATTAACTGTCTGTACTGTGGCAAATTGGATTTTCAAGTTCTCGCCCTGTGATACAGCATACCCAGGCTGCCACCTACAGTACAATATGAGAGAGGAGTGACAGTCTACAACAGAGCTGCTCAACATGTGTGGCTCTCCATGTTGCACTCCACAGCAATTCAAACTTAATTGTCAAGGATTTTTCTCCTGCTAATATCCTTACAGGGAAATTTGTTAAAATCCTTCATTAAATGAATACTGAAATAATTTCATTTTGGATGAAGACTGTTGAAGGATTACACGTTTATTCTGCTCATTCATATTAGCATGTGGAACAGCCAGTGTTCTCTGTGGCATTTTGTGGTTTACGATTTAAACTCCCAACATCCCAATTTTGACCCTGTGCAACTTGATTTTCTAAATGTATGAATCAAGATATCCCTTTCCAATCATGAAATAAATATACAGTATCTTCACATAAACATATCCATAAATGGTGGCATTGTATTTTGTGACACTTGAAATGTCTGAAGCAGCATTTCCCACATAATTAGACAAACTGTGAAAGACAACTGTGAATAAACATTACACACTCCGTGATGAAAATAACATATACAGAAGATTTTAACAAGTGACAGCAAACTAAAGTGTGAATCTTAAACCCCAGTTATATTTAAGTGATCATTTAAAACTGAAGACATAACAAATAATTCCATCCAATATTCTTCCTAATTTGACATCATCTCCCTTTTTCTCCTTCTCATTAACACACTAAAATGTAGCATGCACTTCAGTATTTCAATATAAAATTATAAAATCATCTTAAAATAATAATAATATTTTCAGAATTGCCATGATAAACAATTATTCTCTTTATCACGTAGTAGGTAATAAAAGTTACTAAAAAAAACAAAAAAAAAAAAGCATTGAGGATTATTCCACTCGTCTCTTACTTCTTCGTCTGAACAGTTTTGAAATGGAGGATTTCCTGTGTTTTTTGGCTTTCTTTAATCCTGTTAATTAAAAAAATATATTATAAATTATATAGTTTAGTTAATGCAAGAAAAAAAAATCTAAAAGAAAAGCATTTTATATAATGCTTACCAAGATTTTGCATCATTTCATTCAACTGCTGATCCTCCTCCACCTCCCTGAAAATGATTTATTAGTAACTCTGGTAAGCTCATTTGTTTTGTCTGTATAACAAAGAGTCATTATCAGTGATTATGGCTGTAATGTTACAGTTAATTACATTAAAATGCACTGTGTTACCTCAGTCTGTCTTCATCCAGACCTTCCACAATTGCATTTCTGCCGTCCACAATCTCCATCAGTCTCTGCAACAACTTCTTCTCACGCTGTTGCTCTTCTGTGGACTTTAGATGGTCTGTAACACCAAGTTGACGGACTTGAGTGTTAGAAGGGGGGCGGTGGAAACAACAGAGCAGATGTAGAGCATAG
>JANJYQ010022365.1:0-12746 GCA_024605255.1 Rastrelliger kanagurta | reverse complement strand
GTGTGTGTGTGTGTGTGTGTGTGTGTGTGTGTGTGTGTGTGTGTGTAGAAGTGTAAGTGGTCAATGGCACCTGATGCTGGCTAGTCACATTTCAGTTTGGCATATTTAACATACGAAGCATTGTTATCACTATCAACCTTCAGAGTTCCTTTTTTTTTTTCCTTCTCACTATGTTCTGCCTGTGCTCATGTTGATCTAGTTTCTCAGGTTAGATACCAGGAAGGGATACAGCATCTACAGCCCTGCAGACACAAAGCAAAGATAACAAAGTGAAAGCAGTTCTAAGGAGGAGGAAAAAAAAAACACGCACACCAAAAAAAAAAAAAAAATGACCTAGATATATTGCATGACTGACTGAGCAAGTGCACTTGATCTTTGGTTCTGATTTGAAACAACAAGAGTCTGAGGACAGCACAGAGACCAAAAGGCCTGCACGGTCTGTAAAGGTCAAGAATTGCCTCTGACCAATCTGAAGTGATTAGCAGTGATCCGTCACAGCAGAGCCAGCATTTACGGAAAGCCATAAATAGGTCTGTTTTCATAAGGAACACCTCTGTGCCCCACTCCCTTCAACTGGTGTAGTCTTTTTGGCAGAATTTAAACAGAGATAGTCTGAGTGCATTGCAGCAGTTTGTATCCTGTAGCTTAGTGTGCGGAGCGGTTCAGTGGTAACATTAAACAGTATTTAAGTTTTCATTGTGAGAAATAATGGACATTATAGGTGGATGTGATGATAGAGCAGATCAATGGACTCATTGATAGTTTTATTGGTCCAAAAGAAGCTTTTAAGTTCAGAAAATGGGGTCACTTTACCAATATGTAGTATTAAAGACTGCTTTGAGCTAGACTTTAGCCAGCCACAATATCATTTCATCAATAACTGACAACATATTGCATAGCTTTTAAGTTCAGAAAAATGAGGTCACTTCACCAATGTGCACTATTAACCCTTACATACTGTTCAGGGTCTAATTTGACCCCTTTTTTGATCCTCAAGCGACCCTCACAGGGTGTTTTTAAGTCAAATGCATGATTCTGGTGATTCTAGTTTTAGAGGTTATATCTATAAAATCTAGAACATTTGTACTCTAAACAATTTTGTGGTTTAGTACAGACATGTTTAGCTCGCTATGAAACTGTGGTGGCAAAGTTTGGCCCATTTTTTACATTTGAGAAAAGATTAAAAAAACTTAAGACTTTTCTTTTAGTCAGAAATTTGACAACTTATCTTCATGTGACACAGAATACAAAAAAATGGAAATAGTTTTACAACTTTTTAAAGATGTTTTAGTGCACAGCTGATACACAAAATGATGTATAAAGACTAGTTAAGAGGGGATACTGAGAAACGCCTGAATATGAGCAGTATGTAAGGGTTAAAGATTGCTTTGATATAGACTTTAGTCAGATGTAATATAATTTTTTATCAATAATTGACAGTATATTGCTTAACTGTTCCTCCCCGTACTAGAAAATATTCATTAAATGCCCTTATCAAGTAGGAATTAGTTGCATGTCTATCTGAGTACAGTGGGTGAACCTTGGTAGCTTCAGTAAATAATATTGGTTGCAACCACACAGCAGAGAAGGAGCCTGTGGTGTTTGAGATGGTTTGATGGTCTCTCACATGCACACACACACTTTCTAACACTAGTTTTCACACAAGCTCTCAGTCACACACACACGCACACACACAGACATGGTTCCCTTTGTATCTGTGGTGCTGTTGACATGCAGGGCTCGGCAGAACAGAAGTGGCATTGAGCAGAGACGTAGGAGGAATTTCTACGCCTGGAGTCCCACTCTACACAGCTATGACTGGTAGTAGCCAGGCAGCCACTCTGCCTCCTCCTCCTGTCCAAATACCAAAACGCCCTCCTTCACTTTCCTACTCGCCTTTTGCCTTGATTTCTTTTCCTCCTTCTATTGTTCTCCTCATGCTCTCATATGTGCCTTGGCAGTCTCTCTCTCTCTTTCTCTGTTCTCAGCATTGACAGAAGCCTCTCTGAAATGTTTACTACATCCACGGACACACCATCACTCCCCCCCCCCCTTATTTCTCCACAGCTCCGTAAACAGAAAAAAATGACCACTCTGTTGTCACTATCAGCCTCTTTCTCTTTTTTTCCCTCCCTCTCTTTCTCTCTCTGTCCCTCTCTCTTTCTCTACGCCAGATGTGCACTGGAGGAGGGATAGTGGTGAGTTTTGTAATGAGCAAGTGTAAAATTAGGCAGAAGGCCCAGCTGGCTAGAAGCAGACGAGGGTTCGGGGAGCCAGCAGCTGAACGGAGCTGCTGACGAGGACGAGACGCAGTGCTTCGTCTCGGTGTCACTGACTCAAGTGTGTGTGTGAGAGTATGTGTGTGTTTTGATGTGTGTTGCACGGTTCGTGACTGAGAGAACATTTTTAGAGGGCAACGTGAGTATTCAGAAATGAGCTGCGCTTGATGTAAGAGAACCTTAGTGTGCAGTGTTGTGTGAAGCGTTTTTTTTTTAAGTCTTAGAGAGGAGGGGGCGCTCAGAGGAGTCCTCGAAGAGCACGCTTAGTGGACCAAAACAGTTGAATCTTGTGCTGGTATGTGAAGCAGACTGTAAGAGCGGAGCGAGGGTGGATAAAGAGTCAATGATACAGCAAGAGGGGAAGGGAAGCAAGGCTGCCATTGTGGAGGTGGCGGCGGTGGTGGTGTGCTGGGCAGGCTTCCCCCCTTCTCCACCCTGCCCACCCTCTCCCTCCACTACCACCACCACCACCCCCCAGCCTGTGTCCATATTAGGGCAAAACTCAGCCAACCTCCCCTCAAGCTGAGCTCAACCCCCCCAACAACACGCCCTGCTGTCACATTTGCTCCAGCGAAGGGAGCCTGAGGGAGACGCAGCTCCCCTAACCCAATTTGACGGCCTGTTTTCCTGGCTAGTCAAAATAGCAGAGGGGTTTTTAAAATTGGATGCAGAGAGCCAATCCAAGAGTTGTTTTTGTTTAAGTGGCATGCTGATGTGTTGGGTTTTTTTTTTTTACTTGTTTAGGGGGCTAAACTTAATGGGCTTAACTTGAGCTTGACCATATGCCACTCGAGGACCACTCTTCTCCAAAGTGTCTTTTTTTTGGTGTGTGTGTGTGTTTACATCCTTAGTTTTGAGACACCCAAGATAATGGGGCTGTGCGATGCCTCTATGTTGTCACTCTGCCACTTTTAGTGTTTTTAATCTTTTATTTAAGTTTTGCCTCTTGACTACACAACTTATCTATTTAGTTCAGTTGTAGTTTGCTTTAAAATTTAGATTACAAAGCTGTAATGGATCAATAAAACTAAACACTGAGCAGGTTCTGAGTATGCAAAGATAGTAGAGTTTGGCCAAAGGTCACAACTTGAATGATTTGATGGGAGCTTTATTGGGGGATTGTCAGGGTGTGAATGCTCAACAAAGAGAAGCAGCAGCAACTCAGGACAACCAGAAGCAATCCCAAATATTTTTTTTAAAAAGTATTCTGTTTTTTGCACGTAGGATCAAACTGGTACCTAGGGACACACCAGTTAAGCAGTTCGTTTGTGCCTGCCAGTCATTTTCCTAGAGAATCCCAAACAGAAGTTATTTTGGGTCATTGGTGTTGATTTTGGTTTCCTTTGGTTTACACAAAGTCCCTCGCAGCGGAAATAGGTCGACTTAAGAACTACTGGGTTAGTACACAGAAATTTTAGACATGAAACAGGGGCCTGTCACTCTGTCTATGGGGGGTGTCGAAAACATGTTTACATTTCATTGTAATTAGAAATTGAAACGATAGGCTTAACCATGTGTAATGGTGATGATTCATTAACTTTTCTTACATAGTCATAGTCATACTTCAAGCCAAACACTGAATGACAACTCATAGCTGATAATCACTGTTCTATAGATAAAGCGAGGAGGTGCTTAATTATGGTCAATAAATAAAATTTAATGTTAGTATGTCATTGTAAGCACTATGAACTTTACTTGTGATGCTAGAAAACACCTGTGGCAGTCACTGTCATTTTGACCTGGTTTGAACTAGGGCTGGGCTATAAATCAATGTTATATCGATATCATGATATTGTAAAGATATTGTCTTAGATTTTGGATAGGGTAGATCACGGTAATATTTTTTTGAGGGGTACTTCCTGTGGGGCTATTTTCTCACCCCTGTTGATGACATCATAACTACACAGTTACGTGATTTCTATTACACAACACCCCTAGTTGAATTAAATACCAATCGCTTTCACTTTAATGTTGTAAAGAAAGAGAGAGAGAGAAATGCTTTGAAGGTCAGGTGTCCCACATGAGTCAGTGTCCCATATTGTAATATCATGATATGCAATAAGTGTCTTTTTCAGCTTTTAAAGGCCTTACAGTGAATATGCCATTTTTGAGATTAAAAGACTGTTCTCTTATTTGCCTTTGTCCACTTACAGTCGTCATTATATGCACATTATACTGTCAAAATATCAATATTGTGGTATTTGGCGAAAATTATTGTGATATTTGATTCTGCCCATATCGCCCAGCTCTAGTCTGGATCTGCACTTGCATGTCAGAGATAATAGTTAAGCCCATATGATCTGTAGGAACTGCCACTTCTGCATTTCTGTTCTGCATGTGCCGTCATGTAGCCAAATTAGATTTTTTTTGTGGGCTATAAATCTGTAATTCTCTGGTGTTTTCAGGGTATACCACACAGAACATCCTGTTCCAAACAGCCCATGACAACTATATCTGTACCACTACACCCCAAACAAAGGTTGGAGGTGGAGGAAGAAAACATAGTTGACAGCTGTGTCAGTCTGTCACTGTCAGCTGTGGCGGTTTCTACTTGTTTTCTAAACTGTGATTCAGCTAAAGCCAAGATTTAGATTTTGTGGCTCTGAAATGGCAGCAAGCAGCTAACTCAAATCAAGGCTTCAAAAAAACATGTCAAGTAACTTTCTGTAAACTGGATATGCTATTAGCTTCATTCCATTATGACATATTTTTGACAATATACTGCAAATACAAGATCTTCACGTCTGATTTTTTTTTTTTTTTTTTGCCAAAGTGGCTGGTAGAAAATCTCCCAGACAGCCAAAACTCTGCAGCGTTTGCCTGGAGGTAATTTTCCTCCATCTGGGATTTATTGTGTTTGAACAGCACCACAAGACTCTTTAAAATTGATTTATTTATTGTCGGCAGTTGTTTGTCTCACACCATGAACAACGACACAGCCGGCCTAAGTAAGAGGAAGCAAACTGGTACCAGATTCCACAAACTGCAATTCAGGTTCAGCCAGCCTGGAGTTTCCAGTATAGAGATAGAGTTAAAACATCAGCATTTCCTGTTACATCTGTGATTGTTTTTATGTCCTCTTATGTCTCAGTCTCGTGCTCGTAGGTATGAACAAACGCTTTTGAAAGTTTATCACTTCCTCTTTATATGGCAAAATAGATAAAGCTGATTATATAGTTGTAGATATAGTGATTTTAGTTGTAGTTTTTTTTAGTTTTAGTGGTATTTAAAAGGTCAAAAACCTGCCTTTTTTCACTATTTCAACAATAGCACACCAATAGAAAACCAATAGAATCAATAGAAACTCAACATTTTTCATGTAGAAGAACTGGACTTTATATGAAAAGAGTAAAAATGCAACATTGAAGTTACAAGCATGTAATTGTGCAGCTCAACCCGCACAAAGGGGGGGAAAAAAAGTTCTCACACATTTCAACGCCTGTCAGTGGGGTTGAGGTTTTGGCGTGTGGAGTAGACTGACGCATTTCCTTTTTTTTTGTGTGTTTTTCTTTTTTTTTTTTTGTTAAGAGTTTGAGTTGATGAATGAACGCTTTTACTCACAGTTGTATGAATTGTGACATTTTCCTGTTTTTCATTTGTTGTTCTTTTGTGAGTTAACGTGTATCAGCATTTGGACAGTATTGAAGAACAAGTGTTGTCGGTTGTTGGGGAAAAGACGGACATATGATGCTGCAAATTCTAAATGGGAAGTGACGGAGCTTTTAATGGTCGCTGTCACTATTCCTCTTGTCTTCAGCCCTCAGCCCCCCCTCCCTTAAAATCTCCAAACCCAGAACTCACTGGGCTGTAACTAATCGTTCATCCATTCATCAGCTGTTGCCGTGCAGAATGGAGGGAAGATGCTCCACTGTTGTCACAAACACACACACACACACACACACACTCATTTACTTAATCACGGGAGGGTTGCAGTCTTCCAGCCCATTGAATCTCCATTGAGGGTTAACCCTTGTTTGAACCCTTAGAGGGTGTCTGCAGAAGGCACATCGCTCTGAGCCAGATGTGCCCCCTCCTCCTCCTCCACTCGTCCATGCTCTCTCCTATCATTTGGTTTTCATGCCACAGTAAGGGGACAGGCTTTTGACATCAAAGACACACATACACACACATATATGCACAATTTCTCTCCTAACTGGAAACCACGAGCCAAAGGTAGCCTCTCCTGGGATTCTGTGCTCTTTACTCTTTACCGACAAATTTGCACACCAACTCCCTTCGCGTGACCCGGAGCCGTGTCAGGAAAACACACAATTTCCAGCGGTGGAGTTGATGCTCATTCATGTAAATAATTGATTTACAGGTTCAATCCTAGATGACTGTGAACATAACAGCTGTCACGCTATCCGCAGTTTAGGGCCAAACGCCTGCTGTCATCGGTCTGATGGAGGACGTAACAGAGCAGCAACAGCTGATTTTTTTACTCTAAATGGTCATAAAGTTACAAATATGCATTACACAGATATTATTATATTAAGCTAAAAGTGAAATGTTTAAAACTTCTCCACAGCCAAAGTGTTATATTGGCCATTTGTGTGTCTCATATTGACATATTTTAAGTGATTTAAATGATACGGAGCACTGTGTGTGCACTGAACGTTATTATGGATGGAGCTAGTGATAATTTGAATAACTAACAATGTTATATAGTGTCTGGCAGGCATCATAGATGAAATACTTCAGTAATTACAGACTTTGGAATTAATACAGTTTATGTGGCTGAACCAGTGATTCCTGTTTGGTTAACAACCCAACACACACTATGTTCACTTTGAGGATAAAATACCAGCTTTCCTTGATGACCACCAATATACCTGATGCCCATATAGTGTTCAACATGTTGGAGTGGTGAAGTGTGTACATATTTATCTAATCAGCTCGTTATTATTCTTTCTGGGAGGAAATAGCACAGGAACATTTAAATATACCAAGTAGTAAGCAGTGGTTAGCTCAGTAGAAGGCTTTAAATGTTAAAGTGCCTGCATCACAAAAACTTATCTCCAGCTCAGAGCGCAGCAGATAAGAAAACTTGTACCCTGTAATGTTGGATGGTTGATGGAGATTAGCCTGGATGAAGAATTTGGGGGGGGGAAACAAAAGCAAACTTTAAATGTTGGCTGAATTCACACCAAATCAGACAAAAATGTGGTTCATTCAATTCAGTGGACGACATACATTTAGGCTGCAGGGGTGTTGGAGGAGGACAAATGAATCATAATCCGCTTTCGGAGAAACACAACTCGACGTTGCAGTGGCCAGTAACAGCTGGCAATCAGAGCGTAAAGCTCCACCATGAGGCAGGACGAAGATGTTATCAAGGAGACGGGAATTTTACTTTAAGGAAGTAAAGTTAGGCTTTGCTTTGATATTTTTAGATGCTGCAGGGCACTGTTTCTGTCATTAATTTGCAGACTGAGTATATTATTATTATGTTAAGCATCCAGAAAAAGAGAATGACAAGACAGTGAATAAGATGAATATCACGTTATTCAACTTATAGTAGCTTGAGCTCTTTAATGTCACTACCATGATGTACCCACTCAACTATACAGGCAGCCAAGAAAAAAAATATTTTCCCTCTAACCCAACGCACCAAAGCATGTTTATCATATTTGTAGCCTTTGCTAAATTTGAATTAAGGCTAATGTTGATTGTGGAAATTAAATCTAGCAGAAGGGGGGAAAAAAAACATGAGGACTGGGGATGCGTGGGTCACAGCCTTTTTTTTCCCTCTCCCTTCAGGAAAAGAAAATGTTTTGACTTGAGCGTCTCCCAGGAGAGCGACAGCACTAAAACAGTACACATCTCTATCGCTTGTTGTTGCTTTTTTTTATATGACTGCCTCGTCAAGGAAGCGTTGTATTTCCTGTCCAGTGCGACAACCTTGAATCTTGTCTGCATTTTTTTTTTCGTAGTCGTCACCTCTTTTACAATGGACCTGAATGACATTTTCCGAGCATTACAAGTCAAAAGGCAGATATTACTTAACTGAGCTTGTCCAGATCCATAGACTGATGGCTGTAGTGAAAATATGTGGAGAGGGCATCGAAGCTGCATCTCTAATCACATATTTCTGTCTTGTACACTCTGATTCTGTTTACCTACTTGTGTAGTGTGCAATTTTCAACAGGTTAGTGTTGTTTCAAATCAAACACAACCATTGCACACTCACCAGGAATTGTACTCAGGTAGTTGTCAAGGTAGCGTTAGTAAGCTAGTGTTAGCATGTAGTACCAAATCATTGCATATTGCTAAATTAACCCAGTAAACCTACTAGTATGGCTTATATGTGACAGCAGTATAGTGGTGCTTAACGCAACAAACACATGTATTGCTTAGTTTTGTAATACGCAGCAAAAGTTTTAAAGTTTGTCCCTCCCCTTCTACTACGTAGCCAAAATGGTTACCATTGAGGTCAAGTAGTGTCCATAGTTACACTCTTCACCTTTTGACCGTTTTGAGTGTAGCCTGACTGATACAAGACTCCTGGGGTTGATATGATACTAATATTAGGGAGTAAATCAGCTGATTATTAACTGATAATCTTATATAAAACTCACATTAAAACACTTGTGATAAAGATAAGTGACGGAGGCTGTGTATTTTATAGCTATAGAATTCCTATAAATAATAAAACGCATACAACAAAACAAACATGTACATATATATAGTCAATTAGAATTAAGAAAAATGGGCATGGGCTGGTGCATCTTGGACAACGTATATGCTCATACTGTTTTTAGTGCACCACCCTAGTACGTACAGTCCTCACTTTCTTAGCGTGAATGCACTTGTGCATGCAAAATATTCAATGTAAGTACAGAAGTAATGAGATTTGAGACAGAGAACCACTATGATACAATACTTAACTGTAAAATGTTTTGAAATCTTACTTTAAAATCCAGTTTGTTCAGTATTAAAAAGTAGGATTTTTTTGTACCTCCAGTTAAAACTTCCTGTCAGCTTTCTTTAACTCACTGTTGTTAATGTCATAGCTGTAATCACTGTTTGCTTAATGCAGCTTCCTGTGGCCCCGGTCTGTGTACATCGTTGTGATTTGGGACTTTTCTGTATTGTGTCACTGACTCATTCACGAGTTGTTCTGGTGGTTACTGTAAAAAAAAAAAAAAAAAAAAAATCACAGCTGCAACAAAGGCGACTTGCACCAGGTGAGTCAGTTCAGGTCAAAGGGTATATTTAGATGCCATGTCAACAGATTACAGGATGCATTGAAATAAGTAAATAAGTTAAAATATATTTTAAATTGAGAGAAAATTAAAATTACACGTTTAAAAAAAAAAAAAGAAAAAAAGATTTGTGTACATGCTTTTATTAGTTTTGGCTTCATCTGTAATAATAAAACCACACTCCAAACTGTTGTTAGTCAAATTTGCTTTAGATTATAATATGTGCTCACTGATTTATCGAGTACTCAGTGGTTTGAGGCCGACGTCGGGCCCTGTAAACACACTGTGAAAACAGCTGATATGAGAATCCAGATAAGAGGGACTCGTGAATGTTCGCTGTTACGCTCCATTTAACCTGGTGAACTGTGGAATATGAAGTCTTTTGTCCTCTTGTGTAAACTTTGGCTACAGACTGTCAGCAGAGCGGTACATTCATTATTGCTCCGTCACTGTGAAGTTTTTTCCATGTCGTACAACATTATTCCACCTTTTATACATTCCGGCCCTGTCTTCAACAAGACTGGCAGATGTCGTTCCCTGTTTTTTTTTGTTTTTTTTAACTGTGTATTCAGTTTTTTTTTTGCTCTACTTCAGTCAGTTACACTCTACTTTCTACTTTCTTTAGTCACAGTTCGTACCCTTCAGCAACACGGAGGCACTGAAACAACAATGATGCTCTCCGTCTTTATGATTTGTTCAGATGCACACCTCTAGTCTCTTTTTTTTTTTTTTTTTTTTTTTTACACCTCCCAAAGGATTATTTGTGGCTTTTTTTCCTTCTCCTCTTCATCACACGCTCACAGTCTGTCACTCTCAGTCTCGGTAGGAGGGTTGGCAGCCTCGTTTCCAGACGTTCAACCAGAATTGACAGCAGCTTTTTTTTTTCTTTATATGTACAGTGAACCATTGAAGAACAAAGTGTATATACGTGTGTGTGTGTGTGTGTTTTCTCTGGGGGGTTCCATTCTGCCGTATCGTTTGCTTCCCCCTGTTTTAACGGACGTCTCTGCAGTCTCCATGGAAACGGATAGCTTTTAGTGAAAGCCCCGTAGGCAGGATGTGTGTTTGTGCATAAAAGAGAGCATGTTTTCATATGAGCGTGGGTGGATGGGTGTTTTTTAGTAAAAAGAAAACATCACCCCAACTTAAGTTAGTCAGCTGCTTGTTCATAAATCATCGACACATGAAAGTAATCGTGTAAGTGTCAGAGAGGTCAGATATAAAATTGTCATTGTTTGTTTTTAATCATTCATGCACTGGCCCAGGTTAGTTATTAAAACAGCTTTATGACTTGAAAGGTCAGAGTCTCAAAAATCATGGTGTTCATAAGGAAGATACTGACTGGGCTGCTAATACTGAATACAAAGTTATACCGTAATATGATATATGCACTCAGTGGCCTCTATTTGTTATGTACATGTGCAATCTAATACAATCCAATACAACAGCTCTGCTTTAAATTCTACGTTTATCGAGTTTTTGTTGATTATTATTAGGAAAGTGGTAGTTAAATTTAGATTTTTATTACAAATAATACAAATTATATGCATATCAGCAACGTAAGATGTGATGGAGAAGTGAAAAAGATCCTCAAGCTGGGTTGGGCTTAATCTACTGTAGGTACTCTGCAGTGCAAGGATTACATTGATCATAAAGTTATTAAAAGGGAAGTCAAAAGAAAGGTTGAGATTTCACAAGATGGCAGATTTGCATATATGCTGTACAACTGCAAAAAGAGTTAAATTAGGATAGTGGGACAGTGATTCATAGTTGGTGGTGGCGTACTAGGGTTTCAATATAGTCAGTGTTGTCAGTCCGTGTCAAAAAAAACATATACGCCTACATTATGTTTATTACTGAGGTTGGACTAAGTGGCAGTGGTGTATTGGATAGTGTTCCTAGTATTTTGCCCCTTTCTTGTATGTTAATGGACAGAATATTAGGAACATTATTCACAGTGTTAATAAAAATTGCTAATGCATAAGCTTCATAAACGTAGATTTTAAAGCAGAACTGTTGTATTTAGACAAAAGAAGTAACCTAGTAAAACCTAGGCGGTCAAGAGCAAACCGGTGATATCAGATGTTTTTACGATCTAAAACTACTTTTTATAACGTTGGGTTCAGGGAACATTCAGAGCCAAGTACACTTCCTACATTACAACTTACTGTAAGTCATTCACAGTAACAGCCAACTGTCCAAAGGACTCAGAAACACTGTTCTTTTTTTTTTTTTCTTTTTTTTTTTTTTATTATTATTTCCCATTTTTCCTTGAGGCCAGAAAAACAGCTCAGGGTGAGTCGAGAGTCACGTCAACAGATATGATTTGTGACGTGATGAAAGCTTCTCCAGTTAAATGAAGAGTTTGATTCAACCTGATTTCCGCCACTGAGATGGAAAAAAAAAATGACCAAGTGGCTAAAATCATGTTTCTTTTTTTGTTTGTTTGTTGTTGTTTTTTTAGGTTAATAGATCATCTGAATGTTGTTTGACATGACATTACATTCAAATACATGACTGCTTGTTGTTTTTTAGCGTTAAATCAACCTTTCCTTACAATCGTCCTGTTTTTAATATCTCACCATGGGACATAAAGGCCTGTATTATTATGTGTATTATTCCTTTGGTGTCATTGGAAAATTCCGCTCTGGCTCTCGGATTGATGTTTCCTGAAAAACATGTTTATTTTCTCATGAGTCTGCACGTGTCTGTCTCTGTGCTTCGGCTCCACCACCTGCAGAGATGATTGACAGATTTACTGAAGACTAAACTGACTGATTCATCTAGTTAGTGCCCGGTTTAATGTATGGTTAACACACAGAAACAGAAAGTATTGGTTAGATGCGTGCCGGCACGTCCTGGTTAATTAGAATAATCTAATAATGGAGCGTTTGGGTAGTCCCGTGGTTAAAGCTCGTATCGCATAATCATAGCGGTTAGGGTTCGAATGCGGCAAATGACCTTTGCTGCAGGTCATTCCCCTCCTTCTCTCAGTGTTTCCTGTTGGCCTCTATGCCACTACTGTACTTACAAATAAGGACATAAATTCCCTGAAATAAATATAAATCTTAAAAGAAAAAAATCTAATAATATTCTGTCTCTAAAAAAAAAAAAAAGAGAAAGACAATCCAGCTCAGTTTATCTGAAAGAGGAAACAAAAAAGAAAGTGAGGGAGAAAAGGGAAGGAGGAAAAAAAAATTGTGGATAAAAAGGGAGAGCGAGAGCTGAAGTGCTGGGAAAAGAGAGAAGTTGGATGTTTAAC
>JANJYQ010022273.1:0-11060 GCA_024605255.1 Rastrelliger kanagurta | reverse complement strand
TGTGTGTGTGTGTGTGCGTGTGTACAATGGTTTTGTTAAGGGACTGTGACTGTCCTGGCAGAGTACCCATATTGACAATCAATGACAATAGTGTATTCATGGATGATCAAGTCACTGAATAACTGAATTATTTAATACACTCATGAGTGATGGAGTAACAGTACTACTACACAAAATGCAGTTATGTAAACATACAGCATATCTGTTAATAGGAAATAATTGCATTAAAAAATCAACCCTTACAAGCTACCATATATCCAAAAATAGGACACATATTGCACAAGATCACTGGTTGTTAGTGGTCCCATTATACGACCAAACGCCTACAACAGCAAAAAAGGAAGACGGCAATTTAAATCTGCATGTTGACATTCCTGTCCAAACAAAAATCTTTGTGAGTGCAAACAAACAAAGAAAAGTTTGCATGTCAGTAAAAAGTAGGGTTTTTGTTTGCCATGAAAAGTAGTGAGAGGGATCGACAAAAGAGAAAGAGTGAGGGGAAAAAACAATATCTCAATCAAACAACAGTTTTCTCTCTGAAGAGCTGCCAGCCAGGAAAAATGGGGCTCATGCGTCACAGGTTCAATTCCACCATACAGGTGACAGGCCTGCATGATGCTATACCCTTGGCTCCCCGCTGCAGACAAACAAGAGCTAGTTAAAGTCAAAAAACAGAAGAAAAGGCAGAGGAGGTGAGGAGAATGTGGGACGTTAACAAAATAAAAGAAACCAGAATTGGGTGAAAGTAAAAAAGTGTGGTAATGCACATAAGCAATTTGGTAGCACGAGCGGGGAGCTTAAAGGGGGAACATCGACAGGAGAGGCAGTGGGTAAAGACCCAGCGCTGCTCAAAGGCTGCTCCACCCTCGCTCCTCTCCTTTCCTCTCCTCTCCCAAATGTTGACAGTACAAGTGCAAAACAGGCTTTGAAGTGTGCTCTGCTGAAGGGGCGCCGTGTACTGTGCTTCGTTTAACGGTGTTACCCACAAAGCATCCCGAAATCTGCCTCTCTCACTCTCTCACTGTCTCTTATTCTCTCTCTCCCTCTCACATTGAACCTTTGACATTGTTTTGATGATGCTGGTGTGGGCATACAGACAAGGCAAAACCAGGGCGGGTGACAGTGCGCAAGAAAAAAAAAGGCAAATACGTGAGTAGACGAATGAAGTCAAGAAAGGCGAGGGAGCAACATTTTAATGATAATATGTTATTCTGTTTGCAGTCCTCTCCAGAGAGCACAAAACTCAAAGTGGGTTTCATCTTGTGTGACACCTAACAGAGCATAAGGGTTATTAAATGTTTCCAGGGAAACACAATTGTGTACAGTTCAGACATCTGCAGAATGTAAGATTCAGCACTCATGTCTATTGTTGAGAAAGAAAAGGCATGTCAAGGTGACATAAGCCAGTAAGCAAAAAAAAAAAGAAGTAAGGAAAGTTTTGCCTATTAGCTGCAGCAGTACGACATTGAATAGTGACTAATTGGCCACTCACAGTGAAATGTTTAAATTTGTCACAAAAGTGGGGGAAGGACAAAGCGAAGGAGAGAGAGACCTCTAGTAGACGTGAGCGATGGCATCTGGCAACGCATCAACCTTTAACTATCCTGCCTTTGACCCTAATATACCCAAAGAGGTTTCATCCCCAACATAAATGTTGTCTAAAAATATTAACCCGACTCCCCACTGTTCATTCGGAGTTATATTGGAATTCATGCTTATTTTTGTACTGGGGGTTTGATCCAGCTCCTTTACACCTATCATAAAGGGCCACTTGGCATGCTAATTGCCTTGGCCCTACTTATGCACTCCCTAGCTCACATAGCTAATGGTGTCGTAAAACATACTAGTGCACTGACACCTCCCAAACGCCAGGTAGGGAATAGTTAACACTATAAAGGTGCTCAGTTTGGCCTCGTTTAAGAGGACATGAAGGATTCCCTGATAATGACCATAAAGATAGCTTATGCTGGTAAAAGATCCAAACCAGAAACTCTTTCCCAGAGTGCAACAGTGACTCTTGCATGCACGCACACACACATACACACAAATACTAAATGATTTAAATAAACTCTCTCTGCCTGTTGCAGCTTGCATTCACTGCTGGGGATTTAGACTATAGAGAGTATTTGACGGTGCTGGGGCCCCCTGTCAGAGATTTTGAGAGTCTGGTTCGCAAGAATGAAGTACCAGATGAAAAGAATGTGTTGTTGTTGTCTTCATACACTATACAAAATGGAAAATAAGAAAACAATGACAAAAGCTGTTCTGTATTTGCTGTGGTGTTCATCATTTATATATGTTATGATGGACTATGGTCCAGTGTGGTTGCCCTTTGTAAATAAAGTCATTAGAACCTCATCAGTTCTGGCTGCACTGAAGCACCTCCAAATGATGCGGAACACTACACTAAAAAACCCCCAACCCGCCTCACATGCACTACTGCTGGGAGAGCATGTGTATGTGTTAGGTCACACCGGGGCCCTAAAATAGCACTTCATTAGTCATCCAGGGTGTCAGGCACAGTGGGCCCCTGCACCAATGCCATAGGGTACCATGGACACGTGCCCGTGAGGGGACGCTCCATTTGGACCCCAGCACCTCTTTGCATCATCTGAGAGCCTCGGGGCTTAATCCCCACAGACGGCTTTGACCCAGTAAGGTGGGGGCAGGCAATGAGGTGAACCCACCACCGGAGGAAGCGGTGGGACGCACCGTGAAGCAGAACGTTCTAGTCTGTTTTTAGCCAACGACCGCAGAGCAGGATGTCTTCGCAGTGCTCTAACCTTTGGATTCAGTGAGAAAGTGATTAGTGCATGTTTCAGTTCTGACAAAGCAGCAAATCTAAATGTCGGTGACCTTATCTTTTTGAAATGAACAGAATTAAATTGTTCTGAATAATCAAACCAATCATCTCCATCAAACCATCAACTCAACTTTTACCTTCTGTCCTCATTTCTTCTCTGATATTTCTACATCCACTTCCACCTTTCCTCCCTTGAAATCTATTCTTACCCTCTCCCTTGGTCTTTCACCCTCATTACTCAGTCAGCCTCCAAACTGTCAGAGAAACCTGGCAACAATTACCATTCCAACAGCTGCAGCAATAACTGTTACAGTAGCACTTACAGTATTACTTATACAGTAGGCACAACTCCAATAGCACGGGCACCAGACCAGGGCAGCATGTCTGCCCCCACCTTTCCCAGCCAGCAGGCCCTCATTAGAGGCCTTGTAAAGGCCTAGTACCTGCCGGGCTTGGGCCCCTTCACTTCTCTGCCCCTTCAGGCTCCGGGTGTGTAAGGTGGCTGCACTTCACCAGAGGGGACAGCTTGGGCTCATTTAAGGCAATGGCTACCTGCCTTGTGCCAATAGTTGCAACAGGCCCCAGAAAACTATGAACTGTAAAACTGCACGGGGGCCGAAGGGGGGAGAACACAGGGGACTAGCAGGGGTGCGTAAGGGAGCAAGGATTATGACCCTGTAAAGATGAAAGAAGTTGCGGGCAACAAGCAATCAAAGAGGAAGTGTGTCAGCGCTGATGTGGCAGAGGATTGGTCGTATCAGAGGCCCTAAGTCGTACAGCCTCAGTCTGCACATTTGTGTATCCGCGTGTTCATATGTGTGTGTGTGTGTGTGTGTGTGTGTGTGTGTGTTGAACTCAGCACAGCAGGGCTTGATGGCCACAGCGGACACCATCGGTGCTGGATAACACAATGACTTTCACAAGCTGCTGCTTAATTGCAGTTTAAACTGCACTTTGTCCTGGGCAGCACAGCACGTTACAGAGTTAACATACACACATACACAAGCCCATTTACACACCTATATTTTACCTAACGAAGCATCTGTAGTCTTCAGCCACAAAGTTAATCTGATCTCACGGTTAATGTAGAAGCAAAACCGCATGGGGCTGGTTAACTGTTGGTTTACACTCTGTTCCAATTACTAACATAGCTGGGAAACAACAGCTAACTGTAATTGTGTGTGAGTGTATGTGTATGGAGTCAATCAGCCTAGTTATATGCTGGGCACTAAACTCACTTAACCTTGTTATCTTATTACACAGCTCCAGCTATGTATGTGGAAATTGAATTAGACTAGGAAGCTATTAATAGGAAAACATATAAATGACTTTGAAACCATAAGATTAGATGTTTAAATGGGTAAAACAATGTCCAGTTCACCACACAAGTACAAAAGTGCAGAGTATAAATCAAGCAAGTAGCTGAAAAGAGGAAAAAAAACAGTAGGAAATAGTAAAAGGAGTTCTAACCCTTGCCCATGTCTGAGACTGACAGAGGTGCTGTCAAAAACATATAAAAGATGAGACAAAGATTACCTACCACTTGTACATCAGAGGGTACTCGGGACAGAAAGTCTAGCAGCTCGTTGTTATCAATGGTGTAAGGGTCTCGAAGCTTCTTTGTGAATTTGTTCACCCCTGTAGAGAGGGGTGTGGGGTTGGGGTGGGTGGGTGACAGGGAGTAGGGAGGTAAAGGTAAGGAGAAAGATAAGAGAGGCTTTTAACACATACTATATGAATACTGTACTGTATATACCTATTAAATGCAATTACTTGAACTCACAGTAGCATACATATAAATAAACAACATATACTCACCCCAGGCTAATACAATATATCTTAGAGGAATGAAGTAGATGATGATGGTTGCTACTCCAAGAGCCACGATGGCTAGCCAGCTTAAGAAAGGCACAGTCCAGTTAAATGAGCTGCAAAGAGAGGGAAAAAAAGACGACTATTAAAAGTCGGAGAAAATGCTCAGTATAGCCCAGTATGATAGAGTAAGAAAGGGCATTTCATTACATTTCTGCTCAAACAAGATGATCTGGATTCCCCTGTACTACATATTCATTACACTCACTTGTTGAAAATGCACTTTACACAATCTAATCAGTAAAATATCCTCAAATTTAAAGAAACTCGGGCCACAAACATTTTGGCTTAATTTAAAATGGCAGCCAAACAATTAATCTTAAAGAAATCCCCTGTCTTCACTTTGCTAAGACCTTTTTGAACATGAAATGCATGGTTTTGTATGTGTGTGTGTATATATATAATGATGTTTGTTTAAGGTGTATATATTTCAGCTAAGAGGAGGTTATTGAGGGTTAAGCAAGAAGTGATGGACAGACAGCCCATGTGTTTGTCTTTCAGGGCTGGGTGTCACGCTGGCAGTGTTTCCTGAGAGCAGCGCTGATTTAGACTCAGGCTGGCAAGTGGAAGCGGGGCAACCTGGCATTGCAGAAAAAAACCCTCTGGGACGTGTGAAGCGGAGCAGAGCGCAGCGGGCTGTGTGCCGAAGAGCGGGCTTACGACTCACTTCTTTATCCTCTCGCCGTAGGAGGCCACTTCATCCAGTGCATTCTGCACGCTGATGCACACGTCCTGAATGGCATAAAGCTTGTTCATGAAGCCCTTTCTCTCAGAGTCCTGCAAGAGCACAGATAGAGGGAGAAAGAAAGCAAGGGTGAGACAGGAAGAGATGGAGAGAGACAGTGAGTAGAGGGGGAGAGAGGGGGAGGAAAGAGAAACAAGGAGAGCAAAGACAGGCTGGGCATAGACGTCTTTGTGAAAACAATACATTTTAAATAGCGTCAAAGATTTGGAGTGGATGCCAAATCACCAGATATCCTGCATGAACTGACAGAGTGCTCTCATTCCAGGCAGTAATAGAGATATAAAGTCGGCAGAACAAATCAAAATGTTTTCCTCCTTACAAAAGCTCACACAGGAAAATTTGAATATGTGAATAGAGTCAGAATTAAACTGAAAGCCGAATGGATACATCAATCTTTGGGCGCTCTTTCTCCCTCTCTCTGGTGCTGCCAAGACAGCCAAGAAGACCAGGCAGAACCCTCTTTTGTTCTGCTGGCTGGCACACTGTGATGATGTCACCAACTGTGACATCATTATCATCCTTATTAAGGCCGTCACCCACCATGAAGAGCAAGCTCTTCCTTTTCAACTTTTGATGGTTGAGAACTTCAGAATATTGTGGGGAGCGGGGGGAGAGACCACAAACTAGGCA
This sequence comes from Rastrelliger kanagurta, assembly GCA_024605255.1. Classification (NCBI taxonomy): domain Eukaryota; kingdom Metazoa; phylum Chordata; class Actinopteri; order Scombriformes; family Scombridae; genus Rastrelliger; species Rastrelliger kanagurta. Next base: position 5,010 of record JANJYQ010022273.1, on the reverse strand, counting down.
GGCAATCTAAAATCTATGAACCCCCCTCTCACTGAAACAAAGTGAAGAATTTAAGAACTCATGCAACAGTCAACAAGCTGCCTGCTGACTGAGTGACAGGCAGGGACAGGATGGACCTGGACAGAATGAGGTGACAGAAAATGATTGAGAGCCATGGGGTAAGTGAGGACATCAAAACGCAGACTGGTTGTAGCTACATGTGGTTGGTGGGCATGCTTGGGAGACAAAAGTGGGGCATAACAAGAAGAGCAAGGCTATATATTACCATCAGAGAAGTGTCCGGTGGTATAATATGATTGTGGATGGTTAGTTTACAATACTGTACAGTAGTAACAGCAAGGGAATTTTAAAAAAGTGGAAGACTTTTACTGTAACATCACTCAGATCTGGTTCTCATGCATGAGCACGCCAGCTAGCACAGAACTCTATAAACCCTTTTCCTTCCTAATTCAGTAAGAGTGATTACTCTTTTCAGGGGTAATTTTGGTAATTTTACATGTATCCTCGCATGGATGAATTGATGTTATTTCTCTGTTTCTGAGTGTATTTGCGACTGAGTTGAATGGAAGATAACAGACACCTTGACATTTCAGATAAGAAAGAATATAGGTTTGATATAGCTGGGAAAAATAAGGAGATTACATGACAACATAAGTGAACTGTCTGCATAATGAACAGAAAAAGCTGAAGCTGTAGTAATAAACATTTAAAAGAAAGCAGAAGTTTATGGCACATAAACCAATAGCCACAAGTATTTTTCTTTTGTTAGAGAGACAGCATGTGCAGCAATGGCTCTTATTGATGAAGATGGATGGACATGGTTAGATTAGAGAGGTAAACCTCTGAGTAATCCTTATCATTATACCCAAAGAAGACAGTGAGGCAGTCAAAGACACTGAAACCTCCAGGACCCCAGAGGCCTTTACCACATTTCACTCCTTGAGGCCAGCCCCCCACCTCACCACAACCCTCCCAGCGAGACTCAAAACAACCCCCCACTGCCCCCAAAGCCACCCTCTTCTTTCTGCTCTCCATCCAGGATCAGATAATGTGAAAAATGAACCATGGAACAGTCAGGGAGACCACATGGCCTCCCCAGCAAAACCACACAAGACAAATAGATATAATTAGACAGCGTCCCTGGGTTATTTTTCTTTGCAAATATTTTACAAGACTCCCTTTCTTTCTTCCTCCCTCTCTCCTCCTCTTTTCAGTCCTTTCCTCGGAAGCCATCTGTTTTTCATTGCTCGCTCAAACAAATCTCAGAGTGGAGAGGCTATTGTGATGGGCCGGGTTAGGCTGAGCCGAGAAGGATTGGGCCGGGTCAGGCCTTTTTATTTTCTGGCCCAGACTCAGGGGAGAGTGTTTGAGGGCCAGGGGAGTGGTGTGAGAGAGCAGGCGGGGGTGGAGAGGATAAGTCAGAGGTCATAGGAGTATAAACCATTGCCACATGCCCCTCGGACTGCGGTCTGACTCCTATTTCCTGTCTTCAAACACGTCTCGGGGAGGCGGGAGGTAGCAATAACACAGAGGGCCACGGAGAACCTTGTTTTCCCAGCTTCCCCGCTCACTGCGCACATATGGAGCCAGGCAACCTGTTCTTATAATGGAACGTAATATGCACACAAACACACACACACACACACACCCTACAGCTATTAGATAAGGTTGATCTGCACACCTGGTCGTGCTGTGTGACTCTACAAACGATATACACCGACACAGATTAGACGATGAGGGCCCTTGACTTCTGAAAGCACTTTCTTTCTTTCTTTCTTTACTGAGTAAGTTTTGTACACTGTATAAGCTTTCAGCCTTCAATGTCAGCCACCACTAATAGAGAGGCAATTGGTACAGAATGATAAAGAGAGACACAAGGCATCCGCACATCAAATTTAGGTTAAGGAAAGCTTTCTAATGTATCAACTTATATATTAAACAAAATTGTGAAACACTTGAATTAAGGAAATGAGCTCACTTATATACGCATTTACACATCCTCAAGAGTGGATTCATCACTAGCACAAGTTAAGTCTAGGACTTATCATGCTTACTGTGGTTTAGTGGGGTATATGTGTGTATGTGTGTGTGTCGAACACTAGCTCGCATGTGATATGTATTGAGGTTTTCCAGCCCTGACCAGCTCCCAGTCTCACTCAGGAGGAGGAGCAGGCTCTTTACAGGAGACTCAGGGCCTGTATTTCCATCTGTCTCTTCCTGTGTCTGTCAGTGAGACTAAGATGGTTTGTTTGGAGACCTGAAGGCAGGGCTAATAAAATGAAATCTGTGAGGCCTCTTGCTTCGACTTGGCTACAGTTGCAGTCATGTTAATGCTCAAAGTATGCTACAAATCCCAGCACCTCTGACAGCAGTATTCTGATGGATGGTGCTGCATGCTTGAATCATTCAGATAGATAGTGTAATAAGCTTGCCTAATGAGTTCAGCATCATGCATTTTAATAGATTGCAACTGTAGGTTCATCTGCAATGTGTTATGCTGACATGTTACAGTAACTACCAATTCAGTCTGTGTACTACAAATTGTCACTGCAGTCAGATTACAGAGCTTTCAAACTAGATGACTTCATCTACTGTATGAGAGGACTGGCTCTATCGAGATAGCATATGTATTCTTTATTGTCTGGTACATATGCCAAGTGTGTCAGTATATACAGTACAGTTTAAGTGCAATATAGTACATAAACTAAGACACAAAATGTCATTAATGTTGGTAATAATCTCTTGACTGAGGTAAAACCAGAGAGCATTTGATATAAACCAAATTCTTACAAATAAAAAATGATTGCAAACTGGTACAACAGCATTAAAGCAAAACAAAATATGTGCAATAATTTCGAAACAACAAGAAAGAATATACAGTGGTGGAAACAAGTTTTGGGACACCCTTAAAAATATACAAAATCTCAATGGGCTGAAATTTGTATCCTCAGGTGTGTTTCCTGTATTTTGTCTCTGAGGAACTTTCAAATGTGCTGGCTTTATATAGACATGAAGCACAGCAAAAAAAAAAAAAAAAAAAAAAATTATGTCGTTTAGTGGATCACTAATGAGGACCCAATGACCCAATACTCAAAACTTCTTATGTATTTTTATTAAACCAAGTTTTTAATGTCTTTTTAAGATTTATTTAGAATTTTGGCTGTGACGGTAATATAAGAAATTTCACTTGAAGACCTAAGAATGATTCTTAATGCAATATTTCTAAATGCATGGTGTGTCCAAAAACTTTTTTCCACCACTGCATACTATTAATTAATTAATTTTTCAATGCTAATAAGAAACAATGCATCACTATTGCAAAATAGCATTAATATGTGTCTCTTATGCACAGTCCACTGTCAATCTAATATAAATACAAAGACATCTTGAGGCCTTTGTGCACCTCTACTGAAATACTGATTATTATTCATTCTGTGTCTTTTTGTGTGTGTTGATCTGTCTCTCTTTCTGAATATCATTTGTTTTTTAATCTGCAGCAAAGGGTCAGGGCCAATCAGAGTGCAACGTGAGGGTGAAGTCAGAGTAACGCACACTGGTGTGTATTAAATAAAAATCTGCACTGAGGCAGTCTGTTTACCCTGTGAATGAAATATTTCTACATGCAGCAGAGGCTCCTTGACATCAATTAACTCTCATCACGTTGGTAAAAGAAATATTTAGTGAGTCAGTGTCCTTTGTTGGGAGAGTTGCATGTTTTAATTGTGTGTATGTCGCTTAAAGGCAATAAACACATCTTTTGTGGTTATGTCCAAAGTTTGCATCATTGTGTGGAGTGTGATATGAAATCTCAGCCAAACAGGCATCACTTTAGAGCTCAGCCACCCTGTGTACAAGTGTGTGGAGCAGGTTGCACCATGGGACTGCTCCCATCAGGGAAGACAGACGAGGGAAGGCTCGTTAAAGTGATGTGAGCTGTTTACATGCGTTAAGGAGAAACAACCCGCAGTGACACCAGAGAGAGTCGAGGGACACGCGCTCTCTCACCTACACATACACAGAAACAGCCAAGTCAGGCTAACGATATTGCACTTGCTGGTAAATTGTGGTAAACAAATGTGGTAAACTCCTTGAAACACTTGATTAAATATTTAACAAAAGAAAGATGTGCAATGCCTTTGTGTACTCAACTGCTCCATTTCTCTTTCGGAGAGATAGCATCATAGCGGAACACATCTATAAGCAAAAGTGCATACTGAGCAGTTGTAAACTTTGCAAAGACAGTTTGTTCTTCACTGACCCAAGGCCTAGAGCTAAACAAGAGAGAGGTCACTGAGGACTTAGCCTATTACAATGGACTCANNATCACATTGTTCTCCCTGCTGGGTTATGCCATAAAAATGATAAACCTAACAGTTATAATGTAGCATCATATATCCAATCACACCACAAAATGAGTCTGAACCACAAGTGGCTTCTGCTCATTGCTGCTGTTCTAAAATTGCACCTGTTTTTCTTTGTTTTTCTTTTTTGCCTCTCTCACTCTGGCAGCACAGTAAAAATTGAAATGTCAAATAAAACGTGACAGGATGCTAATATGTGGCTCCCAGAGGGCATCTGAAAGTGTGCTTGTTGATTTTGTAACAGCAGAGAGAGTTGACATCCCTCCCAATTCCACCCCAGGAAAAAAAAAAGAAGTGAAAAGTCGAGTCAAGTTGCGGAATGCTTTAGTGGCAACACTAATTCAATTTCCAAAGCCGGTGTAAGAATTAAGAATGACAGAATAATAAATAGTGCATACAATTAGCATCTGTTGTACGGTATGTTTAACACTTAATTTGTTGCTATCTCTCCTTACAAAATAGCATATGGGTAAAAGAAACTAATGATCCATTCCCATAGACATTATATTTACCTGTGCCAACTTTCTAAAGATTTCTATGAATAATTTAATATAGAAATAATTTAGTAATTGATGAAAGTGTAATATTGTTCACTCGTAGGAGGTGAGGTTTTCAGTTCAAATTTGTGTCTTTGTTTGGTTAAATACAT
>JANJYQ010022238.1:0-17018 GCA_024605255.1 Rastrelliger kanagurta | reverse complement strand
ACACACACACACACACACACACACACACACACACACACACACACACACACACACAGTCTTGGACATCTGTGGCTCAGTCTGAGCCTGCTGTTGCTGTCATTGTGCGCGCACACACGCACACTCCCACTCCTCTCAGCCTTGAGACTGTTGACGGGAGGTTTCCTCTTTGTGTTTTGGCTTTCTTTGGTTTTCCCTCTTTCCCTTCAGACGTGGTCACGCTGGTTTGTTGTGCATTTGTAGATGCAGATTTAAGTTACATAAACATTTCTCAAGGCAGAGCTGCTCTGAAGGCGGACCTAATCTCATCGGTCGATTTAAATCTCAGTGGGCAGAGACAAATGCATCTCAATTCTTCTCGCTAAGTATCATATGCCTCATCTGTACCAGATGATGCAGGTTGTTTTTTTTGGAAAATGCACCAAAGCTTCAAGTGTTCACAGGATTTTCTGACAACGTCAGCTGACTGCGTTACTTAAAATAGAATAACTTCAACTTCTTAAACTTATTTCCAAATTTGTACTGAAATGACTGATGATGAAATATTACAAAAATTCATACGCAAAGAAGAAATAACATGACATTTATATCAATGGTCAGCCCTAACTGGACTAACATAGGATGCATTTAGTTCTGACTGTAACTCTGAAACAGTATTATGGTAAAAAGCATGTGTAATGTAGGCTAAGTGATATATTTTTAAGGTACAACACACTTGCACAATTAGTTTTACCAATTTGACTTCCCAGTGTAGTTATGATGACAGATTGTGGTACTGACTCAAAAAGGACAAGCTGTGCAAATGAGGAAGCTGAAAGACAAACAGCCATCCTCTGACTGAAACACATTTAATCACAAATGAGTAAAAGAGAAAAGCAAAAGAAAAAGGAGGTATTGAGATTCGTAACCACTGAGCTGAGTTTACGTGTTTGGTTTAAACCAGAAAAATCTGCAGTTTACATCCAGCTGAAGGGGAACTGGTTCTTACTCTCTTTTAAACATCTGTATTCACACGATCATTGTGCGGAAGTAGTGAAGAAGAAAGGTTCAGCTTAACACATAATTAAATGGATTGTAAAAAACCATATGTTCTTCTTTTTTTTTTGCTTTTTTTTTTTTTTTTGCTTTTTAGGTTATCATCTTTAGTTCAGTCAGAGATGTCTGTCTGATGTGAAAGGGCTGCCTTCAAAATGAGTGTCTAAAAAAAGTAATATGTTAATTAAAAAAAGCCTGAAAAGTGAAGACAAAAAAAGAAAAGACTAAATGATAACAGAATATTACAACAAAACATTGAATGGTGCTTTGTTGCATTATTTTACATAGTTATTTATTCATAATCAGTGGTTACTCTTGCGGCTCCCGTTGCTATTTCCACTATTCCACCAGTGTGATTACATAATTTTTTTTTAAAATGTAAAAATGTAAATTTCCTGCAATGAAAGCCATGTGATGTGCATAAATTGCAAACTGCAACATATAAAAGTGGACTGTCCACACCTGTTTCCACTACTCCCACTTAACAACAAGCCCAAACACATTTGGAAATGTGGGGTCACTCTTGACTTGTTCAGTGCACCACAACAGTCAGAGCTTAGTGCATCACAGTCTGCTACTTTAGAGGTCAGATCTCTGCTTAATCTGCCCGGCTTTACACTGTTGTAAAATGCCAGTCTGTGTCTTTTGTGTTGTGCAGCTTAACACACACAAACACACACACACACACACCTACATGTAAACATAGCCTGAAGCATTGCATGAGAGTAGTAATTACGGGTGGCGAACCAAAGGCCAAAATGATTATACTTAAGCTTAAAGGAATACACTTGGTTGGATTTTTTTTTTTTTTTTTTGAAGATTGGCTTATCAGTCCACTTAACTGTTGAGTGACAAAAAGGTCAGACATATGTCACCAGTAAATGAGAAATAAAGTAATATTGAGGCGTTACAGTGTTAATGATTTAGTGAATAAGATCAAATTGTGTCATTGAAAGATATTAATGCAAGTTACCAATTGGAGACTGCTTCCATTTTAAAAAATACAGCAAAGAAATGACTGTTCACTTTCTTGATCTCTCTCTCTCTCTGTTTGTGCTCCAGCTGTCGCAGCAGCAACAGGAAGAGCCTCGGTGTCGGTACGCCATCACCCACACTGTCCCGGCCACTCTCTCCCCTCTCTCTCCACACAGGTAAAATCCAAGAGCTATGTACAGTATATTATAATGTTTTTTTAACTTTTAGTGGCAACAGGTCCCAACAGGAGCACTGATATTAGTGAGACCTCAGATATCTAATACTGTGATAAACAAACAGCAGTGTTTTCTTTGTAGTGAGTATCAGCTCCACATGTAAATGTTTGTAAGCTGTAGGGCACTTTGTCTTCCCACACACCCACTAATACAAGATTAAGCTTGTTCAACTCTAACTTTTACGCCCCACAGCTGCCAACATGCGGTTCACACTGCAGTCCTCAGACACATCTGGAGGACAGCTGCTACCACACAGTCTCTATTTTGCTCTGTTGATTATTTTCTCAATTAATTGATTAGTTGTTTTGACTATATAATACTTATTATTCCCAACGCAAATGTATTCAGTTTGTTCTCATAGAGCATAAAAGAGAATGACTACAAGCTATTAATTGATTATCAAAATAGTTGATGATTAGAATAATAGTGGATAACAAACTGACTAATATTTACAGCTTTAGTCTCAATTAACTTAGTTTGCCTTTATTTGACTTGCTATTTTTTGGGTAACATCCAACAAAGGAATTGGAATTGACCCATGGACTTGTGGTATGTGTTTTAACTGTTAAAGTCCCCCTGTTGACTTCCCTCTTGACTCACATGATTCTGCATGAGCTGATGCACACGGTTTGTCAAAGAGTGTCACTGTTATAAGAATTAGAAAGTTAGAAATGTCATTGGTTAAGTGCAGGTTTCTGTGGTATGTTTGTTAATGTGGAAAATACAGTAAATATAATATGAAGATTAAGTATTCCACCAAACAGCTTCCAATACTCATATAATCCTACATTTTTGTGGGAATGATACAGCGTACAAGAAAGTGCTATTATCACAATCACAATATTAAACATGCAGTGTGTGTGCCTGTATGGTGTCCAGTATGACTTGGCATCATATGCAAAACATCTTGATCATACGTTAGCTTTAAGTGTTGTGGTAATTTTGGGGTCTTGAAATTGAAAAACGTCATCTCATTCCCCCTGCTTTCCTGAGCACTGCTGCTCAATCCCTTAATGCCATGAAGCAGCTGCGCTCTATGAAAAGAGTTTCACTGGAGAGCTCCTCATGTCAGCAGTATGTGGATGTTATCTAATCACAGAGTGCAATCGGGCTCTAATTGGGTTGTTCTCTTGTGTCCTAATTGACACTCAACCACTTGCATGTAAACGAACCATGATCCCTTGTGTGCCCAAATCCTCCAGACTCTGCCATGCCCCCCTCCACTCTCTAATTTAATCTGTAGATAGGTGCTGTAATGTTTGGAAAAGTAATACCACAATGACATACTCGAGCTTTTTGAGGTGCTGGTTAATGCCACTGGGTTTTGCAGTGAATGAGGGTCCCTGCGTAGACATGATGTCATCCTCTTTGGAAAGTTTCCACTTGTGAGCACATTTATGTGGTTGTCTGTGTTCTCTTTTCATGACTTTATTATCACAGTTGTGAATCGGACTGTCAGTAACGTTGTCATTCCTTTTTCAGCAGCAAGCAGCCCACTTGACAGCCCCCGAAATGTGTCGACCAGTGCTTGCCTCAACTTTCCATTTGCACGAAGGTATGTCCTCCCTGCTCTCTTTAATCTTTTTTTCTGCCCTCATAGATGATAAATTTACTTTGTAACAGCTGAAGGATCTCAGGGGTGGCATTTAATTGAAATAATGTGATGAATAATCTATCTGATACAACTTGCCTTGGATTCTACTTGAACAGTAGCACTTTATTTTCATCATTCCTCTGATGTTTCTTGGGAGGTACTGTGTCACTTGGTTTAAAAAATATAAACATTAAACCCATGTAAATATTAAGTCATTCTTAATTTTTTATTGGAAAAGTGTATTATGTATCTCCTGTGGAATTTCACATTTTTACAGCTGACCTGTTGAGTGTTTGGGTTATGGTTGGATTAAAATACTTATTTACCTTGGTGACTGGATTTGTGAGATTACAAGATCACACAAGAATCTTGATCTTGTCAGGGTGTGTGCGTGCGAACCACCTGTGGTTCGGACCATCTCATAAGATCACACATACCCAACAGCCTCACAAGGTAAGACAGTGATAGACAGATGGTACATCCAGTCACCCGCCAAGTACTTTTTGAAAGTGGCTGACCTTTTTGAAACTGTTTCCAAGACGACGACTTACTGTAGATAGATCTCGGTAAGAAACCGTCTGGCAGATCAGGTTTCAAGACTTGTACGTTATACTTGCAATTTATTCTGATAGAATAATTTGAATAGTATAAAGTGAATAGTGTGTTTACTTTCCATATAATAATCTCTGGCAGTCTGTTGGATTTTGTTAACTTGAACTGTACATCACTGATTTTTACTAATAATTAATTTTTTATTTTATTTTAATAAAAAAAGAAATATAATAAATGATATGAAATTACTATTAAGCAAAACATTATAATAAACTGATTTATAAGGGGGATTTAGATACTGAATTTCAATAGCAGTACTTGATTTCTTTTTGTTTTTAACCTAGACTGCTGTCCTGTAGTGCTCAGTGACACTGAGAGAGGCTGTCACTTATTATTTTTAACTACTGGCTGCGTTTTATTTGTTCATTTATCTGTTAATGCAAAATTAGATTTTCTGGGTACTAAACTAAATTTTGGGATTTTGGTTTATCAAATTTTGCTGAAGGCTCCCCAAAAAGATTTTGGCCATATCATTATGTGGCTGCTGTTTACAAGCCCTGGATCTTAGTAATTTGACAGTGTGAAAAAAGCACTTATAAATAATAATAATAAAAAAAATAATCAGTAAGTGTAATCCTATTATGTGTGATCACACTCTGAGGGTTTCCTGTGAGGTTGGGTGTGTGTGTGCTGGGACAGACGCAGACAGTTTGGAAGCTGAAACGAAACAGCAGCAAGGTGATTGAGGCTGACTCAGCCTGGAGCGTTCACACCTTCCCCTCTCTGCCAGGTCTTTTTACAGCCGACTCCTCAGCAGGATGAGTGCACTGCGGTTAGATAGAGGGTACCCCGAAGCCCACTCACACATCATTCAATCCGGTTCTCATGGCAACGTGCTTTCTCTCTCGCAACAGGCATATGTAGCCTACAAGTGAGACAGCACCCTGAAGACACCTAAAGAGCAGTTATTAAAAACTCCTGAGCTTTTCAGGTGCTTCATGGTGAAACAAGAAAGAAAAATGACACAACTGAGTAAATGAGTGTATCAGTGTAAACAACTCGTCTCCTCGTGGCTTAAATGACGCTTTCTTTAAAGTTATTCAAAAATTAGAGTGAGAGCATTGTTTCTAGAGCCTCTGTTTATAAACATCAATTTGCATCAAGACCATTTCGTATGACCCTTCATATTAATATATATTTTTTGTTGTTGATGTTGTGGTGTCTTACATGTGAATGTGATTATATACTTATAGTGTCACTGGTCATTTGACTACAAGCATGCCTCATTTCCTTCCTGTGGGTTTTTGCCTGAAGACTTGTTTATCAGTATGAAGCACATTTTAAGCTACTGTCAAGTTTAAATGTAATCTAGAAACCATAATATGTTTTTTGCAGGGTTACATCGCAGTATGTCAGTTACAGACCTTCATCAGGCATCCTTCATCTGATAAGCAGAACTAAACAATCATAACCTTGCAGAGCTTCAGCGAACCTGTTCATTGCTGCTTGAAGCTATTTTTAAAATTAATTTGATATGGCAGTGTTTAATGAGACTATTCAGAAATTCATCGGCTCATCAATGGACTCAGAGAGATGATTAGGGTTGATCATTGTTGACAAATGTTGCTCTGTTGCACATTGTGATACTGACAGACAGAGCTAATTTATTTAAGTGGGCTTTTAAAAACAACATTGTGAACCGGCGCTGGTCTATTTAACATGACTCACTGCAGAGACAAATCTAAATGTTATTACTTTGAGAGCTTTCATTAAACTTTTGTGAATGCTCTGTGTAGAAATGTGATTGTTTCTTCTGCTGCAAACATGTCAAGACACTTTACGTTTATTTTTAGTCACTTATATATATTCTTTTTTTTAATGGTTTTGCTGTTTTAAAATGCAGTCACCACAGTAACAAGATCATCTGCCTTGTTATGCTTTGAAGATTTGTTTCTGTTATGTAAAATATATCCTCAAATTAATTTAGTTTGCTCGACTCGTCCCTGGATAAATGAAAACTGGCAAGGAAGTCAACATTGTCAGTATTAATCCCTCAGCTGAATGCCAGGGGTCACAGGATCACTTGTGCAAGATTCCCCAAACTCACTAAAAATCCTCTCTCTGCTTTTTCTCTTCCTCTTGCTGTCGTGATCTCAGTCACTTGGCTCGTGCCGACAGGTAGCTTCCTTTTTAAATTCTAGCACTGTGTCTTTTGGCTTTTAATGCTTGTGTTTTGTTTGTTTTTCACAATGTGTTCCTCCTGGGGAAGGTCTTGTTATATGAAGCTGTGAACCAAGTGACGGCTCAAAAATCCCAGTTATAAATGTGATTTGTAAAAAAAGAGAGATTAATTTCATGCTCTCATAGTCACCGAACTCCACTGTCGTCTGTTATGTAAGGAGGTTCACATATGAAATGCTAACTAATGCCTACGCTGCCGAGGCTTATGTAACATGCATGTCCGTTTCTTTCAGAGCTGAGGGCCGGAGATGGTCCCTGGCATCCCTCCCCTCGTCTGGCTATGGAACCAATCCACCAAGCTCCACCGTCTCAGTAAGTCACCCCAAAACACAGCGCCATCCTCCCCTGTTGATACATGGCGGCCAGGCAATTCTAACACCTCGCTCAGCCCAAATAGCACATGCGTTTATGCAGAGAGGGATGGCGAATGCCAAGACTGAGATGACAAACTGCTAATTGTTTTTCCTCCATCATCTGCTTGAATGAGTCATTCTCCCAGTCTGTAGAGCGCAGTGTTAAAGTCTGTGTAGTCGCACACAGTCTGTGTGAGTGCATGTTAATGAGGGGATCAAGTGAAGATGGTGCTTTATTAGTTATTAGATTATTATTTTATGACAACTTTTTCATAAAACCTCATCATGTTTGCTGCATTAAAAAAGTATTAACATGATGTAACTGTTGATGTCACCTTAAATCCTTAAATGCTACAAGGTTTTTTGTAGCATATTTGAAATTATAAAAATAAACAGTATGTAAAAGTAAATTAGATGCACAGATTTAACTTAAAAGTTGGAGAAGCTGGCTCTGTCGCCACAGTCTTCCATGTGCTGCTATTGTAAGGAAATTTATGGGGCAGACCAAGGCACAGGCACAGAGGTCAGGGGGGACAATGGGGCTCTTCAGTGGGCCTCACTGCCCTCTTTATACTGAGGCATTAAAAGAGACTTCACAGATGCTGTCCCTGTGGCCCTCCTCTGTTCAGAACATATTGGCTGCAAAATCAGGCGAACTTCTGGTAACATAGTGTCCCGTTAAGCTTGAAAAAAGTTTACTCATTACCTCAGTAGACATAGCATGCAACTTATGTGTAAATAATGTTTCCTCTGCAGCTGTCATTATTTGTTTTTTTCCCAACATCACCTTGAAAAATACATAGGTGTTAAATTTATTTTTCACTATAAATTAAACCCCCCTCACAGGTGTGTTATCACTTGTTGTTGGCTGTTTGCTGACACCTGACACAGTGCTGCTGATCTCATAGACCAGAAAGTAAATATAAACATTAGTGTAATACTCCTCAACAGCAAACTGCTTGTAAGGTGCTTTATGGACTCATCCAACATCAGTTAACTGTAATCGAATTCATTTGCTGACATCAATGTAATCTGACTTTGGATTTTAACTTGGTCTCACAAATCATTCACTTTGGATAACGAAGCTGGATTAACTCAGTTTAGTTTAATGAAGAGTAAAGCCGTTTGTTTCCTTTCAGGTCATTTAACACTGTTCCACTCTTGGGAAAAAGTGTAGTAAAGGCTCATTTTTCTCTTGATCTTTAGAATTTATTTGAATGATTTTTGTCATTATTTTCATCTAACCTAGTTAACACAACCAATCAAAACAATATATCTCAAGTAGGCTGAAGAGATGTTTAATGTGGCTTGTGAATAATTTCCAGACGTGAACTGTTTTGGCTAAGTTACTANNNTCCTCACAGGAGCGCCTTCACCAGCTTCCCTACCAGCCGACACAAGATGAGCTGCACTTCCTTTTCAAACACTTCCGCAGCACAGACAGCATCACAGACGAGGATGGGCGACCCTCAGCAGTCATACGACCTCGGTCCCGGAGCCTCAGGTAGCTCACCTTGAATACACCTTGAATTACAATCAACAAAGTAAACTAGTTTCCTTCTAACATGTCGCATATTAATTTGAGTGGAAATGTTTACAAGGTAATTTCTGCTCTCTGTATTAATGATTCAGACACCTTCTAAAATGTGGGATAGCCTCTCTATTGTTTGTTGTAGTTGCTAATAATGTGGAAGGAAACGAGCTGCTATTTATTGAGATGATCCCACAGTCTGCGATAAGTCACCTGTTTCCCTTTAGTTACAGTACTCTGTTGATTTTAAATGTAAAACAAATGAGACACTGAATATTACCTCCACATCTAGCTGCCGTCACACTATAGATCTATATGAGATGTAAGAATTGTTGGTGGGTTACACTTGATTTCAATACCATAGAGTCCCAGTGTAAACATTCATCTTATATAATTTCTTAGCCTGTCATTAAATTAATGAAATGTATATTTTCACACAGATTAAATACAGTAATCTGCCTTGATGGATTCCTCTGTAGCAGGAGACATTTTGGATTAACTTGAGCAGCGATTGCATGTTCTGGCTGTCATTATGCACTGTTAATAGTGCATCAGTATGACCAAGACAAATTAACAAACAAACACAGCATTTGGTTTCTCAAGTGCTTCTTATTGATTACACATGCAGGCTGGCGGGCAGGTGGAGATCTGACTGCATAGCTTTGTGATTTTTGACAAGTTTTGTCTGTTGGCTGTGCTCTTTGCTGTTTGTGTGATGCCTGAGTGCTCTGTGTTCTGGCACCATGGTGTGCCATGTGTGGGCGTGCTAGCTAACAGAGCGCCTCAGGGATCTAGCTGCTGAACTGTAGTCGAGGGTGGGGGTGGATTAGGGGGCGGAGAGGGGGGGGATCTGATGCTGAGAGCATGGTGTGGTGCAGCAGTGTGTGTTGGGCAGCCGCCATACAGTCTAACAGAGGCGTCTTTCATGACAAAAAAAGGCTCAGGGAGCCTGTTTGCATGTGATAGGTTTCCTTTCCATCTGTTCTGCCAGAAGCTGCATCAAGTGAAATTTTTCTGTGAAAAAATGCACCAATCTCATCTGACTAAATACTGGAGTGGTCTCGCAGTAAATGAATAAATTGAATGATGTTGGTGATTCACCCTGTTTGGCCAGAAGAAACCTCTCTAGGTATAGACTTCTAAAAGAAAAACATCAAAAGCTGACAGTTCAGTTCATGCTGATCATAGCTTTAACAGCTTACAGAGCTGCTGAAATTGCATATTGGCTCACAATGTTGCTTTTGGCAGGTAGAAACACAAAAGGTTCTGTTTAGCTGCTTACCTCAAATAACTTCTGTCTGTCAAACCCAAACTATGGGTTAAGAGGTAATGTGTGTATTTGTGGACTGAATTGTATTGACTTGTGCTAATCAATAGAAAACTGTGATGGCCTTGATGACATAACTCCTTCATCTCTCCATCCTAGTGTAATGGCTCAGAGGAGAGATGTGTTATGCATTGGTGAATGTTAAAAATCAATTGAAATATACTAATCTGTTGTTTTGTTTCTGTTGCAGCCCCGGGCGATCAAGTGTCTCCTTTGATAATGAGATAGTCATGATGAACCATGTATACAGAGAAAGATTCCCAAAGGTAAGCTCTAGACATCTGTATGTTAATTTTCATTTTAAAGACATGGTAAATTGTTGTTTTTCAATCTGGTGACCACAGTTCAATTAAAGTTTGATTGTTACTTCAGCTGAAAGACATACATTAAACACGGCGAAATCTGAAGCTTTATTAGTTTAGGATGGAAACTGAGCCTCAGGCTATATCCAGTCTAATACAGTTTTGTTTTAAAATGCACAATTTGTGCAACGTTTATGCTCAGTGTCCACTCTACTCTGGTCTTTTCAAAACTCTAAAACAGCAGCGTTTAAAAACATTGCTGATCTTTTTTTAGTTTGACAACTCAAGAGTTGAGTTTTATTCTGGCTGGATGGAAACTGAGAAAACCTTTGGAAATGATGTCACAGGCACCCACACACAGACACACTATGCACACACCACATCACATGAGAGGCAGGGGTGGGTGGGGGGACTCCTATGTCTCCTCCTCACCTGGCAAATAAATCTCTGGTCTTATTTTTCATCATTGCTGTGCTTCCTCCATAATACTAAACAAATACTTTCTTAGTTGCAGTATTTTCTGCAGCTAAGCAACCACCTGCAGAGTAGAAGTCTACTTCCTGTTTACACATACACATTCATACCCAATGTACATGTTCATGTGATGTGTTTTTTTTTTATGTATTTGGCTAAAGATAATTTCTAAAATGGTGCTAAGACACTTGTGTGCACAGAGATTGTAAAACACCCTTTCAAAACTAAAATGTATTTGTGTGGATGCGCCCTGAGCAGGTGGCAAAAGAGTTAAAGCCATTTGGTGCTGCAGAGAGTAAAAACTCTTAATTATTAGTCCTTTTTTAAAAGTCTCAACTGTGTGTGTGTTTGTGTGTGTGCGCGCGCCTGTTGTCCCTACAGGCCACGGCCCAGATGGAGGACCGCTTGTTAGAGATTGTCACCCACTGCTCTTCAGACAGCTCTCTCCCGCTGGCTGATGGGGTGCTGGGCTTCATCCAGCACCAGTTGGTTGAGCTGGTCAGAGATTGTCTGGACAAGTCCCAGAATGGCCTGGTGACGTCCCGCTACTTCGTTGAACTGCAGGAGAAGCTGGACAAGCTGCTTCATGAGGTGAGGAACAGAATATCTACTGGCTGGTTAGAGTCCAGCAGGGAGGCTGACGTAAAAATTATGTGTAGCTACTCTTTAAGGTGGAGCGTTTCCAGGTGTGAGAATGAAAATTAAAACTTTATTTCATGCTATAATTTTAAGTTTTAGTTAATGAGGTCCTATATGTGAACTGTACAGCTGAATATTTGGCTGTAATAAAGTTATCAAAGAAGATTGATTGAACAGGGTGCAATCCGGCATGCTGCTCAATAACCGGCTGAAAAAAGATAGACACACAAAAAGATCTGGTAGTGGAAATTGTGAGTGATGGCAAGATGTACTTATCTTGTTTTTTTTGTTTTTTTTATCCGTGTTGTAATAAAATGTTAGTTTCTATAGAAACCCCTTCCTCTGTTCCTCTGCATGCTGTCAGACAGACGGCATGTTTGACATGCTGCACCTCCAGCTGAACTGATAGGTCTGTTCCCATAGTGTGAAACAAATGCTGACATGCACACTCATAAAACCTCAAACGTTAAAAATTTTAGGTGTCTTTTGTAATTTGTAATATGTTACCATAGAAATTATTTTGAGTTCATAAAGGTACAAGAAAAATGTTTTTGAGCTTTAATAAACACCAGTTGTCTGGTATCTATGTCATGGGAAATGTGCTCTAGTGCACATAAAGTGATGGATTTTGTGCCTCTGGCATTATAGCAACAGACAAAGCAAAGCAGCTTCATGAAAAACAACATTCTGACAGCATGCAGGGATCCAGTCATTGTTGACATATGTCACCTCAGGTGCTTTTTGCAAGTCTGTAGCAGCTCTACTTTTTATTTGCTAAAATGAACAGCGCAGAATCAAAAGCACTACTTACACTAACTTCATCAAGAAAAAATCCAAGGAAGATGTTTTAAAACTATTTGCAGTGTTTGACTGATGCCTGGCAAGCACAGACACAATAAAGTAAATAGGCTTTAGCACATGGTTCACCACTTAAGCGTCCAAACTGACGTCAATCTGAGTGAGCATGTGGGGATTCAGTGTTCAGTCAGACACATGGCTGTTGGAGGAATTGGCCTTGTGACTTTTTTGAGAGTCTTTCTCACATGGTCCTATTGTGACATTCACATTAGAAATTGGATTCGGCATGACTATAGGATGAGGAGATGACCTAAATAAACTCACGAGTTTACCTTAAGTTCAGATCAATTTTTTTTTATTGTTTAAAATCAAAGTCCGATTGAACTGAAAATGGTAATCTGAATATTCAGTCTCCCAGAATCTGGAGTGAATCTGGAGTGAGCAATAGTACACGCTAGAGAGTGACTGTGTATGTGTGTGCATGATTGATCATTGATTGATCAAATGGTTATATTGAAGTTTACATATCAAAGTACCATAACATATACTGCCTACTATCTATGGTCAAAATTATACCTCAATAGAAGAGTGAAAATCAATTTCTCCTGGCATGACATTACAAAAGACCATTAAGAAAACTGAAATGATATAAAATACTGAATTATCTTGCTATTTTGAAATATATGCTGCAAAACACAACACACAATATAGTCATTCAGTTTCATAATGATACATGTTTTTATTATTTTACAATATCTTTTTTTGGTAGATCTTTTGCTGTTTTTGTCAATTTCTGCATGTTTCCCAAAATGCCCTCTCCCCACCCAATCTGTCTTGTCAATATTCAGGTGATGCACTTATGTCCCGACTGGTCAGAGGATTCTCACTTGATCTTGAGAATCCAGCTGCCTTGCAAAGAAAGATGTTAATAGATAGATGGATCATTCAGTCACATGCCAAGTTTTTTTTCCACTAATGATTTTTGTGTAATAAACCATTTTGCATGTCATGTTACTTCCCCTTCATACTGTATTACCAGTTAGATATAGGCTATTTAAGCTGGCTGTACATGCAGATGACTTAGACATGAAAGTATATTCTGTGCACTTGCACTAGCACTAGTACAGACTCTCAATCCAGCCATATGGAAGAAAAGCCATGGATGACTCATTAAGACTCCACCCACCCACCCACCCAATGATTATTCTAATAATTGCTCCTGGTTTAAAGTGACGTATCCTCTGATGCAATTCTGTCATCAGTGTCTGTTTCCATACTTCTCTTAATGCTGTATCCATCTGCTTGGAACACACTGTTTTATATATTTATTTTCCCTGTCTGTCTCACTAAGAGTAAATAACTCCTCTTGTTTCTCCTTTTGAAAAGTGCCATGATATTTAACTTTTCAAAATCAACTTGACCCGTTTGCTTGAGGGGTTGATGTGTTTTACACTCTCTGTTTTCTTTTAAAAGCACAGTGTAAATAAACATGACATTTTTCTTTTGCTCTCCCTACCCCCACTGTTTCCCAGGCCTATGAGCGCTCTGAAAGTGAGGAGGTAACCGTCATCGTCCAGCTGGTGAGGAAGATCCTCATCATAATCTCTAGGCCGGCTCGCCTCCTTGAATGTCTGGTAAGCCGAGGAAGAGGAAATCTCTTCCTAATTGAAAATGAGATTACTTTGATGCAAACGGGTAGAAGTCATGTCATGTTGAAGTAGGACTGAAATGAGATTTTGACCTTTTATTTTCTCATAGAAAGTGGATCTGTGTCACTAGAATATGAAGCTCATCTGTTTTCATAGAAAGTCACACTTTACCAGTAGATTACAAGCTATTCAGAATAACTGGGACATCGTTGAAATTTACAAATAAATATTTTAAATGCACTCACAATTTCAAATGAAACTCCATTCACTTTTTATTTTATCTGGATTATGTTGATGACAGGAGTTCGACCCAGAAGAGTTTTATCATCTACTTGAGGCAGCAGAGGGTCACGCCAAAGTCGGCCAGGGAATCAAGACTGACATCCCGCGATACATCATCAACCAGCTGGGTCTGACGCGGGATCTGTTAGATGGTAATGGATTTCTCTGCTATGAAGTAATAACTTGTACTCTATTAAAACGCAAGCAAAAAGTCTCCCCGGTCCCCCACATGTGGCTCAGGCTCAATGCTGTTTCTAACCTTTCTGAAAAGGAAAATAACTTTTATAGAGTTATGTTTTGCTCCAGTATGGACGTCATGACTTCAAATGCAATTAAGAGACATGCAGCATTGATGCAGCTTATATGTGAATATCCAGATTTAAATGTTACCATGCTGTACCACTGTGTTGCCATGGCAAAAAGAAAATCATTTGCTTGAAATAATTGTTATAACACTTGCATCATGGCAGCTTGGATGAGTGGTATTAGCATGGAGGACAGTGTGAGTCAACAGTGGAAGCAAAGCCAACTCGCCAACTTTTTTTTTTTCTTTCAAGCACCTCAATTCACTCACATCCTGAGGACACAAACTGTCACAGAAATGTGAGTCCAACTGAAAATACCTTTTTATTGGTTTATATCCCTTAATATTGGTTCTGACAACTATAGCCCGCCTGTTGTCACCCGCGTTACTGGGCAGTTGGAAAAAGTTAATAACATTTACAACACATGACAAACCTACAAGTAAGGTGGCTTTGTAGAGTTGAGCTGGAATTCATTTTCAAGGAAAAAAGCTTAATATTTGCTAGTTGCATCTTCTCAAATCTGAGCAAGTTTTTTTTTTTTTTGTGTTAGACATGAATGCAAGCAACATTTTTGGATTTTATATTTTTGATCAGACAAAACAAAACATTTGAAGATGTCACTTTAGGTTTAAAGAAATTAAAACGAGTGTGTTTTAGACATTTTATTTGACAAAACAATTTAGAAAATTGTCGGTAGATTAATGTGTAATTAGAATATTTATTAATTGCAGCCCTGCATCAGAAGATAAACAAAGCTAGAACATAATTCACAGATTTCAGTTCCTAACCAAATATGGAGATGGTTATACCCCATTCAGACAAATATACAATGATGCAGGCTTGACTCAGTTTGTCTGTATTTGGCTGCATGTGTCAGCCAACCCTCTCCCCAACCACAGTTGGATGCAGCTTTGAGGTGACACACATCATACATGCGTCTGCTGTTCCATAGAGATCTAACAGATTAGGGAGGAGCAAGGGTTAATGGTGGGAGTTAAATTTACTTTTCTGTAACCCTCCCCATCTCTCTCCCTCTCTCCCTGTTACTTGTAGACATGGTACAGCTTGAACAGTATGACGCCAGTCCTTCAGTGTCAGTGGAAACAGATGCCAGTGTGGAGGTATACTTTCAGTTTTTATAATTGACTTCCTATAATCGAAGTTGATATCTAATATCTCAATATTTATATAATATTGATATATTGCCCAGGCTTAATTCACAGCCAGAGACCTCATATTTCTTCTTTATGTTTATAGAATAAGGCCCCACAGACCCTGACCCCAACTCGAAGGAAACCTCTTGAGAGTGATTTTGAGACCATCAAACTCATCAGTAATGGGGCTTATGGGTAAGATGAGAGGTCCATTCTTTGTATTTTCTTAGCATTCTTTCTAAAATATTTGTTTTTCTTTTTGTAAATGGGCACCACAAAAACTCAATAAGACGTCAAAATGAAAAGTAATGTATTATTTATTGAAAAATCTGCTGCATTCTAGAGGTCTCAAGGAACCCTTTTAGCAAAGTGTTGCAGCTGTCAGAAGCAGAAATTGCCATTTTGCTAAATGGTCTTACAGTATTTATTCATTATATTCATTCATTATAAATAATTATCTTGTCAGAAAACACAGTTCAGTATAGTCACCACCATCATCCCCTGTGAGAAAGATGAGAATTTCAGACAGAAAGTTGCTTAAAATTTACTGAATTTCATCTACTCTGACCAGATGAGCAGCTGTGGTTTGATCATGACAAAGGAATTACACAGTTGTGAGTTGAATTAGAATAAATTAATCTCTAATCCTCAATAAAAAGTAACTGAGAAGCAGCATGAACACCACCAACCACCAAACCAAGTAGCCAGTGGAGAATTGGCCTAAACATAAGTCTCTGTGACAGTTTTAAATGGAAATATCTCTTAAAGGTTTCTTGAATCCTTTTTACTATTTTCTGTGAAGATTGCAGGTCTAATGTTGATCGTGTGGTTTTTGACAGGGCTGTGTATCTAGTCCGCCACAAGGAGACTCGCCAAAGATTTGCCATGAAAAAGATAAATCGTCAGAACCTGGTTCTGAGGAACCAGATCCAGCAGGCATTTGTGGAGAGAGACATCCTCACTTTTGCTGAGAACCCCTTTGTTGTCTCAATGTTCTGCTCTTTTGAGACACGACGTCACCTCTGCATGGTCATGGAGTATGTTGAAGGTAAAGTAGAGAAAAGCTGCTTCTCTGTAAGTGATGTATATTTTCAATGAAGGCTTTTAGTTTAGGCTGATATAAATGGGCTGACTGAGCACTAAGGCATTAATACTGTAGCGTGAATTATTTGACATGTAAGCAACAAGTACAAAGGAGTCTAAGGGTCAAATACATAGCAGTACACAACATATAATATCTGTTGCCTGAATAATCTGTTGACCTTGAAGAGATAACAAAATGGATTTTGATGTGGTGTATTAAAATTGAACACAGTGCTAGACTTCAATGGTTTTATGTTTTTTGTTTTTTTTTCTTTAAGGTGGAGATTGTGCCAACTTGCTGAAGAATATGGGCCCACTGCCTGTAGAAATGACAAGGATGTACTTTGCAGAAACCGTTCTGGCCCTGGAGTACCTTCACAACTATGGCATTGTACATCGTGATTTGAAACCTGACAAGTGAGAAACTAATGAACTAACTTCACCAAGCCACTTTGCAATGGACCTGAACATGTTGTTGATGTTTTTTTTTT
>JANJYQ010021825.1:20796-31715 GCA_024605255.1 Rastrelliger kanagurta | reverse complement strand
CTCCACCTCATCCTCACCAGTCGCTGTTGTTTTCTTTGGTCTGTTTTGTAATGCTCCTCTTTCGGTGTCTAATTCCTCATGGCATCTTGAGACTGGTCCCCCTGTATCGTTTGTATTGCCAGAACCAACTCATCCATTGCTTTTGACTGTTTTCCTCTTATTGTGAGAAGTCATGCCGATGTGGGCATGACTTGTAAAAGAGAAGTATGATGTGTATGCTTCACTGTTCTGTGCAATCCCTTCCTCACTCTCCGGTTTGTGTGTGGAGGCTGAATACAGTTCCTATGTGCTAAGAAAACACTTAACTAGATATAGGAGTGTCCTTAATCAAAAGTTAAAGCTGTGGCTTCACCAGAATCATTAAGACAGCAAACCTTGTAGTTTTTATTCATCTTGCTGTGTCTAGTGCCTGAACTAAGTGATGGTTAGTGTGTGATTTTTCATAACCCTGTGCAGAATGTTTTACTTCTTGAGCCACCTGGACTTGGCAGGGGGACTCTAATTGGTCTGACTTAATTCTGTGTTGCCAGACTGTCGCTCCTCAGTGCAATTCGTTATTATAATAATATGTCTTTTTGTGGAGTAAAAGCGAGCACAATTTAAAATCAGTAGGGGATTGTTTTCATGGTGTAATTTAAGTACAATAAAGTAAATAGATTTTCCCTTTTAGTTTTTAGTTTTTGGGATGCAAGAACATTTCAGTATGGTAAAACTGATGTCTATGCCAACCCTTTTTACAGTTCATTTGGGGTCAACCAGTGCTGCTGTTTGCATTTAAGTCCTTTGCCAGTTAGTCAAATATTAATACTATCCAGATGTTAGGATTCAGTAGTTTAACGCAACTGTTCTTACTGTCTTTCATGCCAAAAGCTAAATACTGATTTCTTTCTGTATGCTCATGTCAGTTTTGGAACAGATAACACAAATTTGATATAATGTGTTTATTAGTGAGCTTTAGAGATGTTGGTTAGTGGATTTATCTAAGCTTTGGACAGAGCCAGGCTAACTGTCTTCCTTGATTCAAGTCTTAGCTTTATCCAGCTGTATCTTGGCTGTACCTTCTGATTTAGTGTACAGACATTGGAGTGGTATTGATCATCTCATCTAACTCTCAGCAAGATAAATATTCCTTTACGACTGGACACGCTTGAGCATCCTCTGTGGAATAGACTTTATACTTAATATGGCCAGAGGACATACCTATGATGAAGATATTTCATTTTACCTGTCTGCATCACTTCACCTTCTCACTCCCTCTTGTCATTCTGCTGATGGAAAGGATAAAGAGGGCCGACCTTGTGTGTGACGATAACATCACTTTGCCACTTTTGTGAGCACCTCTCGAGGTGTAAAAGTGCAGCCGAAGAGTGCCCCACCCACCCTCACCCCCTTCACCTCTTCATTGGCATATCAACCCGGCAACAGCTGCATTCCCACCTGTTCAGCCGCTACAAGTCTGTCTTTCTTCTCCTCCCCCTCTGCCACTCCTAGTGTACAACACACAACACCACAGCGAAGCTTCCTGAGCTGTGGGAGAGTCTGCATGTTCTGTGTGGAATGTCCTCAGGTCCCACCTGCTTTAACTGTGCCTTGTGGTTCAAATGAGGAAAAAAAAAGCTGTTGAGAAAAGTATGTGTGAAATGGTGTGAGTGTGAGTGAGGAAGCTTGTTATTGGTTGAGTCTGACTATATTGGGACAGTGACCAATTATTTGTGTTTTGACTCTGTCTGCCAACATGCTGAATTTTAAATGAAGCTGTTTTACAGGAATTTAAGAGGCTCAGTATTAAGCAGTGTAGTTATTTTCAGATATAGTCTATGGACACAACATCACCTATGATTTGAAATGGGCTACAGTTACTTCATTATTCAACTAATATGAATGTAGACTGAGTTCATAGCACTTTTTCATTTTAAATCCAATTGTGCTCCCAATGCACTTAAAGGCAAAACAATAAAGAATTGTGTCACTGTCCAAATAGGTAATTTGCTACTTTTTTTAAACTGAGGAAAATGGATGAATAATGAAGAATTGCGTGATGAATTATTTGTCTGGAAACATGGGATCCAATGCAGTTCAAATAATGTCACATCAGTAATAGTATGGCCTTTTATTTATTTTTTGATGAGTGTATTTAATACCAGGGGGAAGAATGTTTTTTCCTTAGGTAGCTGCTGGTGTTTCCTAAATGCAGCTGCAAAAAAAGTACAAACTAGTGTGAAGGTGCAGGCTCACATTACCAATATACAGAGATAATGATTAGGCCTGCTTTCATCTGTAATGAGCCTGGATTTAAGTAATTAAACACCTGTTTGTAATTGTAAGGAGTATTCTGGGGTGCTATGTGTGTATGTTAAAAATTTTGGCTAGTTTGTTGTTCTGGGATTATTTTTAGGGGATACTGCACTTTGACTAAACAAAACACACTCAGTTGACCACAGCTACCAGGCAGGCAGATTCCTTCGTCCAATTAGCTGGCAGAGTATGTCCTGGAGAACAACACAGTTGGTGAATGCGGCCAATGTGCTGACTCCAGAGTTTAGTAAGCAAGATTGTTTTACATGCCTTCCCTTTGCATTTTCAATAAAACCACTGTGTTGTGCCGATGGAGATAAATGACTGTGGGTGATGAAACACGAGGCACCAGAATCACTAGAGAAGAGGCTGTGTTTAGACTGGCTGCACTCCCACTGTTGGTTTGCTAACTTAGATTGTCGGATTCAGTGAATATGAGTTTCAACCCAAGGACAAATTTCTGTGGCTCAGTGAGAGAGCCTTGTCATGACACTGCATTAGATCTCCAGATTTTTAATGTGTATGTGCATGTTTAGTGTCTGTCTCTAATGTTCTTTCTTTTTTCACAGCTGGGCCCAGAAGACTACAGAGAGCACGCCTACACGTGCATGCCAGAAGAGGTGGACACTGATGTAAGTTCAGTGTTGCACTCATGTGTGACATGCAACTTGCTAAATTAATCTGCACATAAATNGACACAGGAGGACAAACTTCAGCAGCTGTACAGAGAGAAGGTTAGTAAACACTGCACATAATCACATATTTTGCCAGAACACTGTTAAAATGTCCTCAAAGATGTGGAGCCAAGAGGAAAATAAACCAAAAAGAATACAGAGTTGACATTTGTGTAATATATGGTCAGTCCAACTTTTAGATCCAAAACATTCCTATTGTTGTTGTTGGAGTAAATATAGTTTGAGCTTAGTTTATTTTGCAGAAAACTAAGAAAGACCAAACCAAGCCACTGTCATCAATCATCAAGAGTTTGTTTAGCCAGTCATAAGTTCTTAACCAGCAAGCTACCAGAGCATCCAAGCCACGTCATCTTTAGCAGACCGTATCATACTGTGTTCACAGTCAGCAGAGTGTAAAGTTATGTGCAGTGCTGATAGATATACAGTACAGTACAGAAGACAGACAGGGAAGACCAGCAGCTTAGAATACATTTGATTTAAGTGAGAACAAAATCTGAAATTTATTATTTAGTTTTACTCAAGTAAAAATTCCAAACATAATCCAGCTTAAAGTCATTTCTACCTGTGAGTAAAATTTTGATTGATATAAATTGAATAATTAAATTTTTTGTTGAGACAAATTAAACGGTTAACAAAACAAACTTTGCTCTTTAAGAGGACCGTTTTTCAACAATTTTATAGACTAAGCGATCATCTGCCTAATTACAAATATAACAAAAAAATAATAGACTGTTAGAAGTTACAAAAAAACAAATTGAGTTACTTGCAGCCATCCTCAAGATTACATGAAGCTAAAATTGGAAATATAAGAGAAGCTCCGTTGTACATACAAACAATTTTTGACACCACTGACACAACCACAGGATATGATGGTATGGCTAGATGGATATGTAGCTGCATACTAATGGAATTTAGCTACCCACCAAGAAGTAGGAATATGCATAGACAGAAAAGAAACTGTGCAAATGCATTGGAGATATTCTTTATATTACAGGGAAATACTGTAATATTATAACAGTAATGAAAAGCTTATTTACAAACATAACTAAATAGCTTATTACACAAAATACAAATTAAAAAGTAATGTGATTAATCCAGTGCATTACTTATTGATTCATTAACCACCAACACTGATTGTGTGTTGCTTCAGCACACCCTGGAGACAGCCCTGCTATCAGCTAGCCAGGAGATAGAGATGGGCTCCGATAACCCAGCTGCCATGCAGAGTGTCATCCAGCAGAGAGACTTGCTGCAGAGCGGCCTCCTTAGCACCTGCAGAGAACTGTCCAGAGTCACAGCTGTGAGTCATTCAGTACACACACATGCACATTCATAAACATACAAACATATTTAATGGACACTCTAATTTTCTTTCTTCAGGAATGCTTGAGTGTTCAAGATTTTTTTTTGCCTGCTTGTTTTCATTCACAAAGTGTATCTCTTCCAAACCAGGAGTTGGAGAGGTCGTGGAGGGAGTATGACAAGCTGGAAGGAGATGTGACTCTGGCTAAGAACAACCTGCTGGAGCAGCTAGAAGCACTGGGAAGCCCTCAGGTAGGATCATTCTTAAGACTGTAGCTGCACTGCTTTAATCTTGCACTGCTTCTGCTATCAAACACTGGCACTGTTGAAGTACATCTACTGTACAGCTTCAAAGAAAGCTGAAAACATGACAAATTCTCTCGAATACGTTGTCATCCTTTTTGTAGACACCTTTTTTTACTTTGGTGAAAAAATAAAGATTTCTTTATTCCATTGCTCTTAGCTGAGTGAAGTGGGAGGTAACTGAGAGATCAAAGCGACTCAGTGAGTGATTGATGACTGTAGCGATGATTGAACAGGTCTTAATTAAGTCTGTCTTTTATCTTGTCCTTCATCATGGGAGAGGTGTAGAGACAGAAACACTTCTTACAGTTATTCTTGGTTTAGCCTGAGTCTGAGTCGATACTATTTCAGAGTAAAGAAGTCAGAGGGCCAGCAGGGAGTCTGGACATCCTTTTTTAAGTGTCCTTCACACACAGACAAACCTGTCATCAGTAAGGAGATAATTATCTCCCTTTCTTTTGCTCCCTCTATTCTTTCTTTCTTCTTCTCCTCTCATCTTTCTGCTCTGCTAGCTACTAGTCTGGGCCAAATATTTCTCATATTTCTCACAAATAGCAGCTTAAACTGATGATTATCTGCACTGACTACTCACACCTTAGTAGTTGCATCATTTTCTTTCTCTTCCTGCATCTTGCTCTGTCTCTTGATGACAATCTCAGATGAATGAGTTTATCACCAGCTAATCTTCTGCAATTTGTGAACTCGTCTGTATTTTCCTGTGTTTGCACAGACTGAGCCTCCCAGCCAGCAGCATGTCCACATCCAGAAAGAGCTTTGGAGAATTCAAGATGTGATGGAGGCCCTCAATAAAAACAAAGCCCAGAGAAGTGCTGCTGAAGGGATGAGCCTCTATGGGCCTAAGACCAACTTGAGCAAGCACAAAACTGAGGTGAAGCATCATAAAGTGGAAGCAGTAGAGAAACAAACAAATTAACACCCCTGTGATGTCGTATCGATAAGTTGTTTCATTGAATAGTCAGTTAAGTGGAAAGTACTGACAGTTTTATAAGTGATGAAGCAACACTACTGAAATGTTTCCTGGATTGGATATGCTGTTTTGCTCCTTTTGAAAACATTGTACTTTGAATATCTTTGGGCTTTGGACAAGGCAAGCAATTTAAAGAGGTCACATTTTAGGATGTTTTCATGTCTATAGTTTGTTTCTGAATCAGTGCAGACTTGAGGTCAGATGTCATTCATGCTACAAACAGAGTAGCAGAGTATGTTGGTAACTGGACTGAGACCATTTCTTCAGCAAGGTCTTAACCTGGTTGCTTTAGTCCATACCTGAATTTGATTGCTTAGTTCATACCTGCCCAAACACACCACACCAAGGGGGTAAACACCCTACAGTTCTCTTTACCTCAATCTGATGTAATCTGAAAGAACTTTACTTGTATTGCTGTGTGTTAAAGATGCCAGCTCTGCACATGGGCAGAATGAATGGTGGTGTGGAAGTTAATGTGTCAGTCACCCTATAACAGCATGTGGAGCTCTCTCTGGGTAATCAGCTGGTTTGCCCATCTTGTGGGCCAGAGCTACTCTGGACCAGATGGTGGTTTCCCTGGGCGTGTGTGGTGGCGCCATGTGTCACCTTGCTTCGTGTCCTGTCATGCCCTGTGTAATCCCCAGGAGGAGGACTTGGTGCCCCCACGGCCACCGTTACCCCAGTCCTACGAGCCCAACCCCCCCACCGTGCCCCCTATGCCCTCCCTTGTTGGTGTGCGCCCTTCATCAGTCCACAGACCGGAAGACAGGAAGGCCAATCACAGGAATGGCACGCGCAGCGTAAGCTTGTTGACCCGTTGACCTCGTGGTCAACCCTGGTTTCAGCTGTTATAACCCGTCACTGCCTGCTGTGAAGATTTTTCCACTTTCATTTTGATGGACATTTCATGTTTTTGGCTGGCTCATATTCCTTTATTTCTTTTGGTGCCATACTCATTCCTCATCTTTTAGTTTTGGATGAAGCCTCTTCAGTGTATTTTTTTCTTGTTTTAAGTGAAATGCTTTGTTTTCGTTTTCTGTGTTTTTCTGATATTTTTGAAGTTGACTGAGATTTTGTTGTGTTGTGTCCTTGGTTGCAAATTAGACTGTCAGAGTTTAAATGTGTTTGCCTGCTGCCTACTTTTTCATTTGGTTGTAAAACACACTACATAAACATGGAGAGTTTTTTTCCAAACTGTATACGTTTAAAGATTACTCAGTTTGTAATTATTTTGTAGAAAAATGGTGTCATTTTCCCTCTACTTGGGGAGTTATTCTTTAAGAGAAAATGTTACTTTTTCATGTCGTGATATCTCAGTTTGGAACCAAACTCTCCTTAACTATAATTCAGAGCTGCTCTGAATGTGTGTTCAACTTGTTTCATTCTCATTTTCAGGGTCCAGACTACAGGCTGTATAAAAGTGAACCAGAGCTCACCACAGTAGCCGAAGTGGATGAGAGTAATGGAGAGGACAGATCTGAACACCCATCTGATCATTCTGGAAACAAAGGTACAGTAATGTACTGCAACATCAAGTATTTTAATAACAGGGTACTGTGCTCACTGTGCTCCAATAAATAATACATTTGTTCCATTTCATTGACACCAGCAAAAAATCAATACAAAGTCTAATGAAAATGTATTATTAACCATTAAACTAGTTTCTAGCATTGACAGTTGCCATGGTTGCCATGGCACATTGACACAGAGCATAAATACAAGGTCAGACTTTTCTCTGAAGGCATAAGGTGAATCAGCAACCATTATTTTCTGTACAGTGGTTGCCATGGATATAGTAGCACCTAGACCTGCATTTGACTTGATTTATACTGCAAATCACAATCCTGCTCAGTTATTTATTAGGTTGACAGTATGTCAATGTTTTGGTAACTTAGTTCTCTTATTTATCTTATTTACTCTACTTAATTTAGACATCCCAACACGTTTGATAACTTAGTTTAGAATTTCTAAAGCAGCTAATTAGCCGGAATTTAGTGAAGCAGCTTGCACAGCATAATTCAGGTGTGCTGAAGTTGAACGATTACACCGCAGCTCCCCATTCGTTCTACACTGTCACACAATCAATACTTGCAGCCAGCTGATGCAGCCTGCAAAGTCTGCTGGAAATAGTTCTGGGTAGAGTGCACTTGATGCTGGATTTTATATCCTCTTAAACTTGCGCATCTCATATTTTATCCAGCAGGCTTCAGGAAATATTGCTTATCTGCTGGGAATACTTTATTTACTGTCTTTTCTGTGTTTTTATTGTCAGTGTCCATTTTGTTATACTTTGACTGTAAAGTACTTTTAAAGCAGTAGCTGTACAATTTACCATTCTTAAGCTCAAATACAATAATGGTTTGTAAGGTTTGTATTTTTTGTGGTGTAAAGCAAATGCTTTGTTAATGAATTAGGGGGTTTTACTGACCCTTTGTCTCTTTTACCTGCCAGGGATATCCTACCCAGTGGGTATTGTCCCACCCAGGACCAAATCTCCGGTGCCTGAATCTTCCTCCATAGCTTCATACGTTACCTTAAGAAAGGGCAAGAAGTCTGACCCCAGAACGGTGAGTGCCTTAACTTTAGTCCTCACTGCACTGAAGAGGACCGTATATTGTTCTTAACTGCTTAGACCATCAGATTCTCTCAGATATTGCTGTTAGTGGTTGAGCACTAACTTTAAAATGTACACTTTCCAGGATTTACTTTTGTATGTGGCAAACCAGATATTTTTTATCCAAGCAGTATAAAAACAAAGAAGACTTATTATCAAATTGCTCTGCTTTTATTTTTATGTTGTCACTGTGAGTCTCCTGTGGGCAGCAGTGAATTTCCAACCACTTAACTTTCTTGAATTGTTAACTTCCCTAATTGGTTGTTTTTATTGTTAGACTGCAGGCTTGAAACAAGCCTGTGACAGAAGAGTCCACTCATCACACAGCAAGGGTGTGACTCATATTCTAAAAAACCAGGCTTTCATAAAATAAATGCCAAGCTTGGTTTATATAGTTTCCAGCCTCAAACACTATCAACTTAAATACACTAACCATGTTATTAGTGCACCAAACTGCAGGGTGTGTCCTGTTTTTAGTGTGTCTGTGTGTGTTTGTGTTGCAAAAAGATCGACATATAGTATAAATGAACCAAGATGAACTTTGTGAAATGTTAGCATGAAGGCTTTGGTCTACTTTATCCATTTAGCCTGTGGTAGTAAGAGAGTGTAGAGTTAGCTTGGGCTTCTTGAGCAATCTGAACAGTGGAGGCAGCATCCTGAGGCGCTGGACTGAATCCAGCTCTGTCAGCCCCTCTGGCATGGCACAAACCTGAGAGTGAACAACTTCTCAGTTCACTACACATTATCAGCCTCTCCTGCTCAGGCATTAACAGGCCCCCAGTCCCTCTGAGTGCACCCATGTGTGCTAGCAGGAGCGTGTGCATGCACAGCAGCCAGTCAGGTTGCTTCCATATGTGTTTGCGCTTGTGCTCATTTTGGTTCTGAGCAAGTGAACATTAAAGAGTCATTTAAGAATCATTGTGGTTTTTATGTCAATGGTGGCTGTTAACTGTATTTAAAGAAACAAAACGTTTTTCCAGTACTTGTAGAAGAAAAGCAGGTATTTTTCTTGGACAAGTTCAGACTGTTTCCAACAATACCATATATTCGCTGCAAATGCCACATCTAACCCAACCACACTGTGATACCATTTAACTGTGGTTCTGCACAGTCAACATCTACCATAGTGTGATTTCTATCCTAGAGTTAAATATCTAATAGTGAAGCTACATTATTAACTCTGTTTATCATGTGTCCCTCTGTTCTGCATGCATACCCGTGGTCGTCCTAACAGGAGCGTCCACGAAGTGCAGTGGAGCAGCAGCTGTGTGCTGCAGAGACTGGCCGGCCCAGGATGAGCGTAGAGGAGCAGCTGGAGAGGATCCGCCGCCACCAGCAGGGTGCACTCAGGGAGAAGAAGAAAGGCCTCAGCATCCGTGGTGGCAGCCAAGACAACACACCCTCTCGTAGCCACTCATTTAATAAAGATAACCATTTCCGCAGCATGCAGGTATTGGGACACCTGATATTATTCAGATGCTAAGGTAGCACTTGCATTCATAATATAGACTGAAATAAAATCCTGTGATGTAACCCCTTTTCTGCATTTTTGTCTTTCTCATTCTGGGTCTTTAACAGTCCCAAATGAGGCGCAGGGATGAAGTGATGAGCAGTGACATTCAGGAGCTGGAGGCTTCACTCAGGCAGCAGGAGGTGGTGAGGGAGCAGGAGACGCCCGCTGAGGAGATTGCCCGTCTGAAAGAAGCCTCACAGGCAGACCACTTTAATGTGGACCGAGAAGTAAGGCACAGCAGTTGGCTGTCTTACTCTTAAGACCAACAGGGCTAATATTATCACAGACAACATACTTCGAAATGGTGATAAACAGCACATCAAGTATGGATTTGAATTCTGAAAACAAAAGCAACAAAACTAAATTTTATGGATTACATGAATCTTTCATCCAACAGAATATCTCAAGCATCTGTGTTGCTGTATACAGTTCTTATTCATTCAACTCTAAACAGCTTCTTAGTATGTGATGATGATTATATTAATGTTTGTTTTATTAATTATTAATGTTTTTAAATTATTTTTTTCATCTGGATATTCGTATAGTTAATACTTTTAGCATTTGTATGTACGTTTTTCATTTATTTGTGAAGCACATAGTATTTGATTAATTTGTATTAAATGCATAACATGAAGATATTTAAAGTACTTCTTTCTGCAGCTTTCTGTGCCTGACAAAGTGCTGATTCCTGAGCGCTACATGGAGTCAGAACCGGAGGAGGCACTGAGCCCTGAGCAGGAGGCTGATAAGCAGAGAAAAGTTGACCGCATCAAAGCCCTCATAGCCAAAAACAGGTGAAGACAGTGTGATGATCTGTCAGTAGCATTAATTTATTAGTGTGGACTAGATCTGCTTGGGCCCTTGACATTAGATAAGGATCCTCTGGAGATGGGGCTATATGCCCAGGTGAGCAGTGATATTTCACAGCAGATGTCATGCATGAAATTCTTTTAAAAGTAAGGGGTAAGTTTGAGGTCACAGCAGGACACTGCCCTAGATGGTTCAAAAGGAGCCACACTGCTTACGTGCTCTTTCCATGCAGATCAGTGCCTTAGATGTGAAGAAAAGCCCATGTTCTTATCTCCAACCAATGTGACATTTTATTCAAAATGTCAGCTTCTTTGAATTGATTTAAAAGACATATCTAGTGTGTCCTTGGGTCATACATTTCTAATTTGTTTGTATAATATGTACAGTATATGATACAGA